>JACEEZ010004642.1:332500-579720 GCA_016584305.1 Chionoecetes opilio | reverse complement strand
GCCTCTCTCTACGGTGAGTTGGTAAAGTGCCAAGTGGTCATCGCCAAGGGTCACGGCCTCCTCCAACTCCTTTTGAAACCTGGAACATGTCAGGTCACAATTAGGTCACACACAAAGATAAAATTGAACAATGCAACAGTTTTTTCATTTTTATATATTTTCTATTGTTGGTTATTCATTGTGGCCAAAGTAAACATTTAACAGTACCATTTAAGGCTGGTCAGATACATAATACACTGTTAAAAAGTAGTATTAGAGTATTCTGTACAAACAAAGCTAACAATGCTGTGTACAGTATTCAGCATTAAATCCTTCAAGCCCAGATCTTTCCTTTGCTATATAAAATCGTTTGTTGTTAGCCATAAAATTACGAAAAGTAACTAAATATACCAAATTAATTAGTGGACAAGGATAAAAAATTGGTCATATCTATAAAATATTGCTTATATTCATTAAAAATCGTCTAATGGTAGTCAAATTACAATGAAAATAACGTTCTGGGCCTCAAGGGGTTAACAAGAGTAACTTTGGACATACAAAGAAGTACCAACCCTAGGAACCAATTTATATATGTAAGTAAGGGAATGGCTGTATTTAGAGTGAGAGTGAGAGAGAGAGGGGGGGGTCAAAACTGTGAACCTCTTTGTTACCCAGTGCCTGCAAGGAGGGAAGGAGAGAGGGAAAGAGTAAGGGGTAAATAGGGATGAGAGGGATACAATGCAGTCAAGACACACACTTGTCCACACAGGCGCCGGGGAGGCCAAACATAAGATCGGTGGAGACTCTGTTGGGGAAGAGTTGTCTGGCAGCCTCCACACACGTCTTGGCTTCCTTGACGCAGTGGTCACGCCGCAGCAGTCTTAGCGCCGCCCCGTCAAGGCTCTGTCAAGGCAAAATTGACAGTGTGAGCTGCTTAACCCCTGCACGCCCAGATCTTTACTTTGCTAAATAAAATTGTGTTGTTAGCTATAAAATTACGAAAAGTAACTGAATATAGCAATTTAGTTAGTCGACAAGGATACTAAACAGGTCATATCTATAAAACATTGCTTATAGTCACTAAAAATTGTCTAATGGTACCCAAATTACAACAGAAATTACGTTCTGGGTCTCAAGGGGTTAAGTTTGCTACCATCATCATCATCATTATAATTGCCCAATGTCGTCACCATCATTTTCAATCAAGGTCAGAAAGGTCAAAAGAAGTGTTGTGGATTTTAGACAAGGCAAACATTTAAGGAAAAACGGATATATAAGTGTGAAAGAGAAGGACAAGGAGGCTTGATAGAGGTGCCAAGAGCAACCTAGGGAAAGTATCAACAAAGAAAGACATGTTTATATATGTAGATGTGGGATTGTAAGAGCCAGAAAAGGACATTTAATCCCTTGAGGCCCAGAACGTAATTTTCATTGTAATATAACCACCATTCGATGATTTTAATGAACATAAGCAATATTATATAGATATGACCTGTTTAACATCCTTTCCCATTAGCTAATTTGGGGATTATTTAGTAACTTTTTGTAGTTTTATGGCTAACAACAGACAATTTTATATAGCAAAGGAAAGATCTGGGTGTGAAGGGGTTAAAGTTAAGATGGAGACAGGACCCTACAAATGTGACTTATATTTCCTTCACTAAATCATCACCAGGCCAACACACACACTGATGGGCTGGGAGACTAGGTGGTGCAGCAAGCAGTGTGCATCTGAAGGGAACACTGAATAATACTACAGATATGTCTAACACAGAACAACACCAGTATATCTCAGGCCCTGTGTGCTACAACTATAGTTTTTTTTTTTAACGAGGCGAAACTTCCATTAAGTTAAGGTCTCATGCTAAAGTGATGCCTATGTTTACCTGATAATATGGTTAACTATGATACAATACAGCTGAAATTTATTAGAACCGTACTATTCCCTTCTCCTGGCATCAACTATCAGTCAGTAAGCAGCAAGGGGGCAGGATTTTTCACCTCGTTAAAAAAACAGATTATAGGTAAACATACACACTTTTATCCCCTTCACGCCCAGATCTTTCCTTTGCTATATAAAAAAAGTCTGTAGTTAGCCATAAAATTACGAAAAGTAGCTGAATTAATCTAATTTGCTAGTGGACAAGGATACTAAACAGGTCATATCTATAATGTATTCCTTATATCCATTAAAATCGTCTAATTGTAGTCATATTACAATGAAAATTACGTTCTGGGCCTCAAGGGGTTAATCACATGTAAATACCTGTATGCCAATGGACACTCGGTTAATGCCGGCCTCCTTGAAGTCCCTCAGAGCCTGGGTTTCCATGGATGTCGGGTTAACCTCCATCGTGACCTCCGCCCCTTCCACCAAATGTCCCTCTTGCTGGAGACACTGTAGCACTTTCTGAGGACACCCGAGGAGGAAGATATTACACTCACGTTAACCCCTTCACGCCCAGATCTTTCCTTTGCTATAAAAAATCCTCTATTGTTAGCCATATAATTACTTAAAGTAACTCGATATACTAAATTAGTTAGTGGACAAGGATACTCAACAGGTCATATCTATAAAATATTCCTTATATCCACTAAAAGTCGTCTAATGGCAGCCAAATTACAATAAAAATTACATTCTGGGTCTCAAGGGGTTAAGTTGGCAAAAGTGGGGCCTCTTTACTCCCCCCTTCTGAATGCACAGGATTGGCTGAGGTGTTGGGTGTTGGGGCTTTAGGGCAGAACTTTGGAGTAAGGCATTCTCACTCACCACCTCAGCCAATCCCGTGCGTTCAGAAGGGGGGAGTGAAAAGGCCCCATTTTTGCTAACTTAACGTGCGGCAACTATAGTTAACATCTGAATGAGGGTTCTAGACTATAGGTTATTGTGTTTTGAAGGAAGAGAAGTAAGTGGTTGAGGAAAAGGATTAAGAGAGATAGATATTCTCTTACTGTCTCCTTTATAGGGACTGGCAACTCAGCGGGCTTTTTGTTACTTTTTTTTTTTTGCCCTTGTAAAAAAAATAAAAACTACTAGAGGTGCCAAAAGGTGCGAGGGTCGGACCGGCACTGACCTCCACCATCTGGGGTCGGGCCAGCGAAGGGGTGCCGCCGCCGAAGAAGACAGACGGCACTCGGGTGATGGCGGAGTGCTTGAGGGAATGTCGCAGCTCTCCAACCTGAAATAATTAAAGCTCATCATTAGAAAAGCTTTATCTAATGCATAAGCCTATGGAAAAAAGCTTTATTCTATACCTATACATAAGCTTGTAGGGAGTTTTAACATAAATATAATTAAAGCTTGCGAGAAAAGCTTTATTCTATATTTGAACATAACCACCAAAAATTGTACAAATTATGACAATAGAATAAAACACAATACATTACATTTAGGAAGCAAATCTTAACACACATACACACACACACGATATTCAAAACAAAGGTCGAAAAAGATCTGGGAGTATGGATTACGGACAATTTGTCACCTGAGAAGCATATAAACAAGATCACAGGAGATACATATCAGTTGCTGAGGAATATAAGAATTGCATTCAAATATCTGGATGAAGAGATGATCAAGAAATTGATAACATCTTTGATTCGACCAAGGTTGGAATATGCGGCAGTGATTTGGTCACCACATAAAAAGAAGGATATAAGGAAGATTGAGAGAATACAAAGAGCAGCCACAAAAATGGCTCCAAGCCTGAGATATTTACCATATGAGGAAAGACTTTCAAGACTAAAACTCCCAACTCTTGAGAAAAGAAGAGAAAGGGGAGATTTTATAGCAGTGTATAGAGCATCAATGGGTCTTGAAAAAATTGATAGAGAAGATCTGTTTGTGTGGGACGATAGAAGTACAAGAGGTCATGAGAAGAAATTGAAAAGGACAACATGCAAGAGGGACATAACAAAATACAGCTTCCCGTATAGAAGCATAGAAGCCTGGAACAACCTTCATGCAAAAGTGATTAATGCAAGAAGTATTCAGGACTTCAAAGGCAAGCTGGATAATAGTAGATTTGGAGACGGGACAGTACGAGCATAGCTCTTTTCCTGTATGTTACAACTAGGTAAACACGACTAGGTAAATACACAATAACATTAGGAGAAGAACATGAACTTCACACCTTCCATCCTATCTCACCAGGGCATCTTCTAGGACGGTATCAGGCAGTGTCCAGCGACTTCCGGCCCGGGGGACAAACTTGACAAAATTGCAATAGGAACATCTTTGCCTGCAGTACGGCCAGTGAACGTAGACACTGCCGAGGGTAGCGTAGGAGGCCGGCAGGGGTGTGGCAGGGGTGTGGCAGGGTGCGGGGTGGGTGTGTGAGGCTGTGTGTGTGTGTGAGTGACGAAGATGCGATTGATGGGATTTTAGGAGAGTTGTATGTACGGGTCGTGTGAAGGGTGTGTGGGGCTGGGTGTGTGAGGGTGTGTGGGTGTGGTGTGTGAGTGTCTGCTGGGTGTGTGAGGGTGTGTGGGTGTTATGTGTGAGTGTCTGCTGGGTGTGTGAGGGTGTGTGGGTGTGATGTGTGTGTGGGTGTTGGGTGTGTAAGGGTGTGTGGGTGTGGTGTGTGAGTGTCTGCTGGGTGTGTGAGGGTGTGTGGGTGTGGTGTGTGGGTGTGTAGGGATAGAACTGGGTGTATTTAACGTGGTAACACACCCTGCAAGTCTGTTTTGTGAAGGGATTCATGAGTGCGTTGAAGAGGCGATAAGTAGGCGGCCTCCCTTACTTAACAGGAACTACCTCGTGTAAGTCTTGCGGCCTCTTGTAGCTTCCTTATTTTCTTATGTTCTTACAAATATTCAAGTTTGCGTGCTTTCTGAAATACAAAGGAACTATTATGATGCATGCATGTTGTACTTTAAGATGGTCAAACTGGTTTATATTCATCTCTTATGCCTCAAATGATCTCTTCTTCAGACATTTCATATAACATACCTATAGTCTATTTTATTTAATATGGTCAAAATTCCCAGTGGTCACGTGCTATTATGTAGTGAGGATAGTGTGTTTGGTAGTGATAATGATACGAGTAACCTGTACACATGATGGCCATTGAGTGCACCAATCTGCTGCCCCGTAGACAATGGGAGAAAGGCAGGGGGCGTGGTCTCCTTAGTGCATTTTGACCATATTAAATAAAATAGACTATAGTTAGGAACAGTTTATTTCAGAGTAATCATCTGAAATATCCACTTTAAAGTATTTAGTTTTTCTTTTATTTTACATAATACATATTTTTACGCCTACTTTTTTTTCCTTCAAGACCTCCTGTTTGTGTAAGTATGTCTATTAGTGTGTCTATAAGTGCTGTACATAGATGTAGGTGTAGGTATAGGGTGTAAGTATGACTATTAGTGTGTCTATAAGTGCTGTACATAGATGTAGGTGTAGGTGTAGGGTGTAAGTATGACTATTAGTGTGTCTATAAGTGCTGTACATAGATGTAGGTGTAGGTGTAGGGTGTAAGTATGACTATTAGTGTGTCTATAAGTGCTGTACATAGATGTAGGTGTAGGTGTAGGGTGTAAGTATGACTATTAGTGTGTCTATAAGTGCTGTACATAGATGTAGGTGTAGGTGTAGGGTGTAAGTATGACTATTAGTGTGTCTATAAGTGCTGTACATAGATGTAGGTGTAGGTATAGGGTGTAAGTATGTCTATTAGTGTGTCTATAAGTGCTGTACATAGATGTAGGTGTAGGTATAGGCAGTGGCGTCACCGCGGGGGGGCTAAGGGGGACTTAGCCCCCCCAAGTCAAGGACTCAGCCCCCCCAAAATTGATGCTAGTAGCCTGCTACCCAAAAGGTAAAGGTAGGTAAAGGCAGTGGGAGCCAGGGTAAGGCAGTGGGAGGCAGGGTAACACAGGACGGGAGGCATGTTAACACAGTGGTAGGCAGGTAAAGGCAGTGGGAGCCAGGGTAAGGCAGTGGGAGGCAGGGTAACACAGGACGGGAGGCATGTTAACACAGTGGTAGGCAGGTAAAGGCAGTGGGAGCCAGGGTAAGGCAGTGGGAGCAGGGTAACACAGGACGGGAGGCATGTTAACACAGTGGTAGGCAGGTAAAGGCAGTGGGAGCCAGGGTAAGGCAGTGGGAGGCATGTTAACACAGGACGGGAGGCAGGTTAACACAGGATGGGAGGCAGGTTAAGGCAGTGGGAGCCAGGGTAAGGCAGTGGGAGGCATGTTAACACAGGACGGGAGGCAGATTAACACAGTGGGAGGCAGGGTAAGGCAGTGGGTGGCAGGGTAACACAGGACGGGAGGCAGGTTAACACAGGATGGGAGGCAGGTTAAGGCAGTGGGAGCCCGGGTAAGGCAGTGGGTGGCAGGGTAACACAGGACGGGAGGCATGTTAACACAGTGGTAGGCAGGTAAAGGCAGTGGGAGCCAGGGTAAGGCAGTGGGAGGCAGGGTAACACAGGACGGGAGGCAGATAACACAGTGGGAGGCAGGGTAAGGCAGTGGGTGGCAGGGTAACACAGGACGGGAGGAGGTTAACACAGGATGGGAGGCAGGTTAAGGCAGTGGGAGCCAGGGTAAGGCAGTGGGAGGCAGGGTAACACAGGACGGGAGGCAGGTTAACACAGTGGTATGCAGGTTAAGGCAGTGGGTGCCAGGGTAAGGCAGTGGGAGGCAGGTTAAATCGGCTTTTAGTTACTTTATCATGATCATGTACTTTATTCTGTTTAACTACAGTATCCCATGTACCTGATTTTGTGCAATAAGGGAAATACCTTGAATATATTGTAAGTTTATATATATACTAGCCGCAAAGTCGCCCTCCGGGCGGACTTTTTGGCTAGCTCCTGCGGAGGGCTATTGGTGGGCCTTCGGCCCACCACCTGTGTTTGGTGGGACCTCGGCCCACCAAAAAGACTCTCCAGATAGCCCCTTCTAGCTTTCCTGAAAGCATGGATGTAGAAATGTATGTATTAACGCAACCCATTCACATCACCCCACCATTCACTCACCCATTACCATCACCCACCATTACCCATCACCCCCCACCCATTCACTCACCCATTACCCATCACCCCCCACCCATTCATTCACCCATTACCCATCACCACACACCCATTCACTCACCCATTACCCATCACCCCCCACCTATTCCCTCACCCATCACCGATCACCAGCAACCCATCACCCCCACCCATTCACTCACCCATCACCCCACACCTTACCCATCACCCCACCCATTCACACACCCATTACCCAGCACCCCACCCATTCACACACCCATTACCCATCACCCCACCCATTACCCATCACCCTACATCAAGGTTTCCTCAATTCTCGCAACCCACTTTTTTGTTTCACAATTCTCGCTAATAGGCTGCTAAAATAAAAGAAGAAGAAAAAGTGATCGGATCATCTCATAAGTGGGCTTAAAATGTGCCCCTGGTCAAGCTGGTTCCAAAACTGTGCCATATGATGGGATTGTGCCAAGGGGGGCGGCACCTATCGCGGACACACACACACACACACACAGACACACTTTCGCTTATATTATTATAGATATTTTTTTCATTATCAAGATAAAACCTTACTGAGAAACAAACCAAAAACATACATTGTGCAATTCCTTTGTGTTTGTTAGTGGAGAGAGAAAAATGGCAATTTTATTATTTTGTATAAACAGAATAAAAAATTTCTTCAAATTATCAAATTTAGTTAATATGGTATGATGCATGGTATAACTCTATTAATTTATGTGTCATGTAATTAAAGCTATAATTCCACTTTCTTCTTTGCCTTAATGGGCCTCAAATACCTGGAATGATTAATTTTCAAAATTACCCCCCAACCCCCCAGTGGATGCCCTCACCACCCCGGGGCTAAAGCCCCCCCAAATTTTTTTTCCTGGTGATGCCACTGGGTATAGGTGTAGTAGCTATTAGTGTGTCTATAAGTGCTGTGACATAGATGTAGTGTATGTAGGGTGTAAGTATGACTATTAGGTGTCTATAAGTGCTGTACATAGATGTAGTGTGTATAGGTGTAAGTATGACTATAGTGTGTCTATAAGTGCTGTACATAGATGTAGGTGTAGGTGTAGGTGTAGTATGTCTATAGGTGTCTATAATGCTGTACTAGATGTAGGTGTAGGTGTAGGTGTAAGTATGTCTATAGTGTGTCTATAAGTGCTGTACATAGATGTAGTGTAGGTGTAGGGTGTAAGTATGTCTATTAGCTTTCTATATGCTGTACTAGATGTAGTGTAGGGATAGGGTGCTAAGTTTCTATCATGTGTCTAAAATGTGTTTACAAAGATGTAGTGTGGTATTAGGGTGTAGTATGACTTATTGTGTGTTTTAAGTGCTGTAATAGATTGTAGGAAATGTAGTTGTGTAATTGACTATTAGTGATTTATTTGGCTGTACATTGAGTGTCGGTGTAGGGTGACTTTAGTTAATCTGTGCCTATTTAGTGTGTCTATAGTGCTGACATAGTGTAGGTGTAGTTCAGGGTGTAAGTCGTCTACTGTGTCTATAAGTGCTGTACTAATGTAGGTGTAGTGTAGGGGTAAGTATGTCTCATTTCTTCCCTTGTCTATAAGTAGCGTAATGATGTAGGTGTAGGTGTAGGTGTAATTCAATGTGTGATTAGTGTGTCTATAAGTGACTTACATAGATGTAAGAAGTTGAGTGAAGTTGTCTATTAGTGTGTCTATAAGTGCTGTTAATAGGTAGGTGTAGGTGTAGGGGTAAGTATGTCATAGTGTGGTCTATAGTGCTGGGTACATAGATGTAAGGTAGGTATAGGGTGTAAGTATGACAGCCGGGTCATCTCTCTCAGATCTAATCATTCTTCCAATACAGCAAATCCAACATCCGACTGCCAACAACCGACTTTTTTCCCACCACATTGGTGTCTCTTTTGGCCTTATTATTTAAATTTTTTTTTTTATAGATTTGGAAACTGAGTTGGGCTTTATTATCATGCAATTTTACTTCGCAGTTACCACTGGACGGCTTCAGGAAAGCTGGCATTTTTATGTATACATTTGTCCTTACGTTTAGGTTACTTATATCTGAACCCAGATTTCAATATCCGACTACTCGTCCCCCCAAAGATCGGTATTTAACTTAGCAGTAGATTTAATATCATTACATATACCCATTGTCCCTTCCCTTCCATTATAAACAATCGGTAAACTTTTACACTAGGACCAAAATTCCCTGCACAATTGTGAGTGTGGTTTCTGTTCACCTTATTGGATTCTAAGAAACATTCTCTCCATGAGTTTCCGTCGCAAATCACTACTTTCGGAGATATAGGATGTTTTTAATAGGAAGGAATGTATATCAATAAATCAATCAATCATTGGGGGCATACGCCGGGGGGCGCGTCGCCTCGCCCACCCTACGACGCCACTCCCGGGGGTCACCACGCGCGAGTTCCCATGCAGGCTCCTTTCCCATACCAAGCAGCTCTCGACAAGAAACATCAACTTGCCCCAGCCACGAGCCTTGCGGGTGCCCCCTTGGCCTCCTCCATGCCGGATTGTCTCTTACAGATACAACCCGATGGGAAGGATCGGTTTCAGGGTAGCGTGCCACATGCCCATATAGCCGAAGTTGGCGCTGACGGACTATGCAGGTAATAGGCCTCGATTCAGTCTCACGGTGCAATCGCTGATTTGACACGTAATCATCCCAGCGATACCCCATGATTCTGCGAAGACACTTATTACCAAAGGCATTGATTCGTCTCTTCAAGTCACTATTTAGTGTCCATGTCTCACAACCATAGAGTAAGACAGGGATCACAAGCGACTTGAAGATCTGGATCTTTGGATCTATAAGGAATGTATAGGTGATATGAAAATTAACTAACCTAACCCCACCTTTAGACTCACTAACCTAATTTAACCTAACCCCACGTTTTAACCTAACTAAGGCCAAATTCGCATGAAAGTGTTCGCGGCAAGGGAAGAACAGAGGCGATGCAGGTCACAAGAGGAAGAAGAGTGAGGCGCACGTAAACACTTGTTTCTCGCCTCCCTATGAACAACATGTCATATCTCCAAAAGTAATGATTTGCGACGGAAGCTCATAGAGAGAATGTTTCTTAGAATCCAATTAGGTAAACAGAAACTACACTCCCAATTGTGTAGGGAATTTTGGTCCTTGTGTAAAATAATACCATACAATCAATCATTCATTATTTTAAGAATTGCACGGTGGCTTGAAGCATAAATTAAGTGTATAGATAGTTTTTCTCAATAGTCAACAGTAATGGCAAGGTTAGGTTTGGCTTGAGTTAATAAGCTTTTTTAAAGATTATTTAACCTCTTCACGCCCAGCTGTTTCCTTGGCTATAAAGAAATTGTAAGGTGTTAGCCATAAAATTACGAAAAGTAACTTAATACAGGTTGAAGTTCCCAAACTCGGCAACCTCGGGACCAGCGCCGAGCTGAGTAATGAAATTTTCCGACTTTTAGAACGTAGATATATTAAGGGGAAAAAAACCATGAAAATCAGCCTTTTCTTTTCACTTCCACCAGTAGGTGTTCCTGGACGTTTGGGAGCCATAATACCAATAACAGACCTGTAGAAGTACACAAAATAACAGTGTACACAACTCTACAGTCACAACACCACTGAACAATAACAACAAACAAATCGGCGGGAGAAACCAAGCGGCCGACCCGGCAACTACGCGCCGGGTTTTGGGTGTTCTGCCGTGTTTTGGAAAATCCGTAACCATAGCTGAGTTTTGGGTGTTGCCGAATCTTGGGATGCCGAGTTTGGGAACTTCAACCTGTATACCAAATTAGTTAGTGGACAAGTATACTAAACATATCATATCTATTACATATTGCTTATAATTAATAAAAGTCATCTAATGGTACCCAAATTACAATGGAAGGTAAATTTCCAGATGAACACTGAACTTCCTTTGGTGGACGTATTTTTTTCTGGTGCATTTAGATGAGTTTTCAATTATTCTGCAAACTGTTTGTCGCAAATATTTATTTTTTGTGTGATTTGCAACAAAAATGACAAAAAAAAACAAATTGAACCTAACCTAACCTAACCTAACCTATAGCTATCACAACCTAAACCTAACCTAAACCTAACCCAACCTAACCTTTACCTTAAAAAGAAAAGAAAAAAAAAAAACGACAGAAACGGTTAGCAGATTAATTCAAAACACATAAAAACTCACCCTAAAAAATTTGTTTCATTCACCAAAGTGAATTCGGTGTTCATCTGGAAGAACACCCATGGCAAAGCAGAAATCATAAAGACAAGGGCTGTATTAGAGCCGTAATAACCAAACTATTAACAAAATCATGAGTGAATCAATCTAGATCAGCCTCTACTGGTCCGTGCACTGCTGGCCCACTGTGTTGAGCCTGCCACCACCTCCTACTCAACCCATCAGCCTGCACTCCCCGCTGCCACCCTGACTGGACATTTCCCTGATGGTTGCTCTGACTGGGTATTATTCTAGTGTTTGCCCATACTCCCCCTCTCCCACAAAACAAGCTTGGGGACCTGGAGGAATGCGGGATATTTGGCTGGGGTACAAAATATGCGTCGCAACCACATAGGTTTTCAGTTAGGGGTGTTGAAAAAAATCCCCAGATCTAGGGAAAATTCATTGGATTTCTTCCGAGTCCAGAGACGTGAACCTGACGATCCTCACAGAATGATGACCGAAGTGTTGAGAACCCCCCCAACTAGGAGTTGGTTAGGAGGCTAGGAGGTTAGGTTAGGGTAGGATATATTTGGTTATATTTGGTTAAGTAAGGTTAGGTTAGATTTGGTTTAGGTTAGGTTATCGGTAGGTCAAGCCCCCCGCTAGGTTAGGTTAAATTTGGTTAGGCAAATTTCTCTAAAGAAAAGGAAATTACCCTAGATCTAGGGAATTTTACCCCCCTATACAACTCTTAAATTACGTGTTTTCGACGCATAATTTGTTCCCCACCCGAAAACCCCGCATTCCCAAACTTGTTTGGAGGAAGTGGGAGAGTATGGGCAAACACTAGAATTTTACCGGTCCATACAATAACTGGAACGGTCCAGAACGGAATTATTTTCCGGAATGGAGTTCCAAAACGGGCTGGAGGGTGGGTTTAGAAGGGTCTATAAGGGTATATATATATCTTAACCCATCGGGTGCTGCCCAATTTTTTACCTTTGACCTGCGCCGGTGCTGGCCAATTTTCGATTATTTTTATTTATTTTATTTGTGGTCTATTGGTTAAATTAAACACTATAATGACAAACAAACCCTTAACAAATGTATTTTTCATGTCAAGATTAGCTATGAACATTTTTGATACATTCGGTTTTTTTATCCATAGAGTTTAGTTTGAGTGTTGAGTGTATCCATTGAGCCTTATCCACATGCTATAATGTTGCCACATCGCTCAAAGGGTGCATGTGTAACCCTAGGTGGAAATGTAAAATAATAAGCGATTCGTTTTACACCAAACAATTCGAGAGAGGATTCGTTTTACACCAAACAATTCGAGAGAGGATTCGTTTTACACCAAACATTTCGAGAGAGGATTCGTTTTACACCAAACAATTAGAGTTGAGTCGAGTCAATTTGAATCAAGAGTCTTCGATCACTCGTTATGACAATTACTCTCCTTGACTCGACTCAACTCGACTCGCTTGGTGTGAGTGCAGCCTTATCCACATGTTATACTGTTGCCACATCGCTCAAAGGGTGCATGTGTCACCCTAGGTGGAAATGGAAAATAATAAGTGAATAGTTTTGCCCAAATGAATTTTTAATTATGCCGACGTAGATTTACGTCGCTGGCACTGGGGGTGACACGCCCTGCCGACGTAGATCTACGTCGCTGGCACTGGGGGTGACACGCCCTGCCGACGTAGATCTATGTCGCTGGCACCCGACGGGTTAAACTGTTCATCGTAAACAGGGGTGCTGTACAACAGGTTTCTTCGTTTGTTTACGATTGTGACGAGACATGTTGGACATGTTTTATCTAAGACTGATGACTTTTTCAGAAATCGGCTAGTTTATAATTATAACCTTAATTGCAATTAACATGTATAGATTGTGCTGACATCAGAGATTGACTAGTGATTAACTAGCATGCTTCAAGATGATAAAAGTAACACATTTGAACTCATGTTTATCAACTTATTTCCTGGTCCGTGTCATCTTTGCAATCGTTCTTCAACAACACCTGCAAAATATAATATTCATACATCGTCATAATAAGTACATCTTCTTATTAACCAGTGTCCCAGACCTGGTTATACCGACACCTGGCGAATGAACCGTGCATTACAATGACAATGCATTGCATGATCGGAGATTTATCTTTTCGAGCCGAAAATTTTTGTATTTTCCAGAATGTATCGTTTAATGTCGAATAAAACATTATTATTCTTTTAATAACTTCATTCAATGTCCCAATAAATGCCAAATTGTCTTAATACAAACTCCGTTCCGGACATAATTTCCGTTCCGGACCGTTCCGGTTATTGTATGGACCCGAATTTTACCCCTGACTGTCCCAGATCTTCCTCCCAAACACTCAGCAGGCGTCCTGGCGGCAGCATTGTTCCGTCAACTAGACCTGACACTCTACCATAAGGTGACCAGACGTCCCCGGTTTCCGGGGACAGTCCCCGTTTTCAGTGACCTGTCCCCGGCTACTGCTGTCCCCGGAAATGTCCCCGGTTTTCACTGGGATTGAAAGATCCGAAATTGGAATAAACTTAAATAAAGTAAAAAATGAAAAAACAAAAAAACAAAACGAAAATGTTGACCAAACTACACAGTAGGCCTACACGTATCCGTATCGTATAGTTGCTCACCGAACTACTCGCACTGGTTGCCAGATGTCAATATTTATTTTCAGTAGCAGACAAAATTTTTAAAAGACGGCAACCCTGCAGTCGCACGCTGAAGCCAGACAGTCGAGAACTAGCGCCACTCAGAGAGAGACGTAAGTGTTATCGTTTATCATATATATTATTATATGTTATTTAACGTTTAATTTTTTTTAAAAATGCAATTTTGTAGTCTACTCCCTTGACATTCATTGAGTATGTTGATAATTGATTTCCTATTTCTCTTTGAACACGATATTTCCCTTGCCATATTATATTAACCCATTCAGTGTTCACGCTCCAGGATGCATTTGGCTTTTACTTTCTGGCTATTATTAGACGATATTATTCAGATTAGGAAGGGTATAGGGAAGTGGAAGGGGTAATTTAGATAGTTTTAACCTTAAAATGTCCATAGATCCTTCCTAAACTGTATATAATCGTCAAATGGCAGGCAGAAAATGAAAGCCAAATGGGTCCTAGAGCGTGAAAGGGTTAACACACTTTTACAAAATTTACACTGCTTCAACCAAAAATACCCAAGGTAGGCTGCCAGACGTCTATTGTATTGTATTACTATACTTACTTATCTTATGTTATAGGCTAACTAAATACACTGGCTGGGTTTATTCAGGGCACCATTGTCCTAATGAAATGTCATTGTCTATTTGTAGGGAGAGTTGAAAGGACGGACAGGAAGACGAGTCAAATAGATGAGGACAAGAAAAAGTTTAGAAGAAACCGTGAAGAAAGATAGAAAGACAAGACTCTACAATGTCTCTCTCCAAGAAAAGGAAATGTCATGTTAATGACAGTATTCTGAAAGAATTTCCATTTATACGGCCAGGTCAAGATGAGGCAATTGCTTTCTGCACTCTCTGCAATTCCTCTTTTACAGTGGGTAGTGGAGGAAGATCGTCTGTGGTAGAACACCAACAAACAAAAAAACATAAAGCTGCCATTACAGCCCGTGCAAGTGTACCTTCAGTTACAAACTTCTTCAAGAGGGTTCAGCCCTCTCAATCAGAGTATGATTTGGCTGTACAGGAGGGTGTGTTTGCTTACCACACCATCAGACACAATCACAGTTTCAGATCAATGGACTGCACAGCATTACTGAATCGGAAGCTCTATGAGCCAAAGTTCTCATGTGCAAGAACAAAATGTGATGCCATAGTGACAAATGTATTTGCACCCAGGGCCATGACACTATTAACTGAAGATCTCAACCAAGCCGAGTTTGTGTCTTTGTCCGTTGATTGTTCAAATCATGGCCATGTAAAACTACTGCCAATACTTGTCAGGTACTGCAAGTTGCAAAGTGCTTGCATTGAAACGAAACTTTTGGATTTTGTAGAGATGAAAGGAGAAACTTCTGCAGAGATTTCCGAGGAGATTCTGATCACTGTCCGGAGACACAGTCTAGAAGACAAAGTTGTAGCATTCTCAGCTGACAACACGAACACCAACTTTGGAGGACTTAACAGGGCAGGAAGGGTGAATGTCCACACCAAGGTTAAAGACTCCCTTCAACGAGAGGCGATTGGTCTAGGTTGCCCACCACATATCATCCACAACACAGCACCAACTGCACTGGATATGGTTCCCTTAGATGTGGAATATTTACTAACAAAGATCTTCGGATATTTCCACATCTTTACGGTCCATGTGGAGAGACTGAAGACATTCTGTGACTTTGTGGGTCAAGAGTACTACAATATTTTGGGTCGTTGTAATGTCCGCTGGTCATCCATGCTCCCAGCCTTAGAGCGAGTCCTCCAGATGTATGCCCCCCTAAAATATTTTTTTCTCTCTGAGGAGAAAAGTCCTGTGGTCCTCCGCAAGTTTTTTGAAGATCCCTTCACCGAACTGTGGCTAGCCTTTGTCCACGGAAACCTGGGTATTTTCAATGAGGCCATTAAAACACTTGAAGGCCAAGACCGTTGCGCAGTTGAGTCTGCTGCCATTCTGAGACATTTTCAGGCAAAACTGACTGCAAGACGTGATGATAACTTCCTGCCAGTCATGGTCAGAGTTCCTCTTAGAGACCTAGAGGAAAATGGCTTAATCACAAAAGAAACCTTCCTGGGAAAATCAAAGTGCTTCTTCGACACTGCAGTGAATTACCTTGAAGCATGGGTAAGCATGCCGACGACCTCCAAGACCTCAGCTGTCTCCTCCTGAAAAAGAAGCCTCAGCGGTTGGAAGTTGAAAAAGCAGTAGAAACCCCCAGAAGAAAATGCCCTAACGTTACAATTGACGAAGACATTCTTTTTGATGAGGTGTCTGGTCTCCAGGAGTTCCTTCAGGGGGGGATACTGGAGGAATGGAAAAGAGAGGATACACCTCTCATTCAGAAATGGGGCTCAGTTATAAGTCATTTTCAACTAAATGAAATTCCACTCATCAACATTGCTAGATTGGCATCTGTAGTAATCTGTTTACCAGGTAGCAATGCCCCTGTTGAGAGGGTTTTTTCCCTAATGAATGATATGTGGACTGCTGAGAGAAATCGGTTCACAGTCTCTACCATGAAGGCATTGCTAACAGTGAAGACCAACTTCAACCATCTGCCATGCCAGGATTTTATGGAGATGCTGACCAAAAACAAACCAATTCTAAAAAAGATCCACTCCTCTGAGAAATACACAGACTAGGTTAGAGTTAGTGCACCAGTCAAAAATCTTCAAATCAGAATACATTCAATATTTCAAATTTAAACACTGTCCCTTTTGATTATGATCATTATGACTCCTTATTTTTACTCTTGTATAATGCCAGGAATAAGGAGGAGGCGTTAGTTTGGGTGAAGTGTCTGGTTCATATCTGTATTTTTTTTTTTTACAGCTGATTGTATGGATGTGCTTGATCTCAGCTACTTTGATCAGAAAAATAAAAACTTATTGTTAATCAAATGAATTTTTGTTCAATTCCTTTGCAATTTAAGATAAATAGTGTCAGAGAAACTTTTGATTGGTGCTTTATGAATGGTGAGGGCAGTGGCCCCGTTTTAGTTTTTCCATGACAAAAACACTGCATGTTTTGGAGGTTTTTATGCCTCTAAACCGAAAATGTCCCCGGATTTTGTCTCAGAAATCTGGTCACCTTACTCTACCACCATCACCTCAAGGTCTACACGGATGGCTCCCACTCCCCCGGGCCCCACCCTTCCCTCTACAGGCGCTGCCCTCTACGACCCCCGCTCTAACACCTGCAAAACGTGGCGGCTGCTCCCTCAAGCAGATGTTCTGACAGCAGAACTATTCGCCATCCGTCAAGCACTGGCTTACCAGCAGGCACCACCTACACCGGTACAGCCCAGCCAGGGCTGTGATCTACACACTGTCTCTCCTCCTCTCCCGTCACCCGGCATCCTCCACTGCCCTGGTTCACACCCTTCAACGGCTACTCCTCTCCCTCGTGTCAGTAGGCTGGGAGGTTACCTTGCAGTTAGTGCCTTCCCACTGCAACAGCCGGGGCAGCGAGGTGACTGATGCTGCTGCCAAGATGGCCTCTCCGAGGAAAACATCACCCCCTGAAGCCCCTCCCGCTGCCGCAAAGCGTCTGTCAGATATAATATTATATCTCGGATTCGCCACTCCGCCTGGGATAGGTTGTTCGGCGACGCCCTCCACCTTCACGGGTCATTACCGCTCAGACTCCTCCCCGCACCCATGGATCAGACAAACATCCCGCGTCTGGGATGTTGTTGTTGTTGTTGGGGGTTTGAAGGGGCCGTGCAGGCTGTGGTGCCACAGCCTCTAGTGCCCCGAAGGTGCAGGATGCAAATGAATCAGCAGGTTAGATCCTGTGCAGTTGGCCAGACTTCTGTAGGAAGGTCCTGGTGTGCTTGAGGATTTTGAAGGCCCCGCGTCTGGGATGTCTCCCTCACCCGCCTGCTGGAGCCTGGCTGCTGCTCGGCCACACAACACTCACTGCACACCTGCACCGCCTGCACCTCACCCCCGAGTCCCGAGTCCCGGCCCGCATTGCCCTGCTGCAGGAAGGTCCCGGAGTGGCTTGAGCACTTGCTGCTGCAGTGTCCTCGCTGCCACGCTCACCGACAACTTGTACGCAGTCACCTCATCGCCCTGAACGTGACCGCCTGTGACCTGGCCACCCTGCTGGCCGCCGCTGCCGTCCACCCGTCACCACGCCCACCTGTGCCTTCCTCACCAAGACTCATCAACTCTCGCGTCTGTGATTCATGCACACCTGTACACCAGGGCGAATATCCTCCATCTCCACACCACTGCCCTGCAACAACAACAACAACTTTCCGAGTGTGGAGGTAAGCATACTGTAATGGTCTTTTTGACCATCTACACCTTAGTTACCATTATGTAGTGCCCACCTTGGGAGTGTACTCTACAGTCCTGGTTACTCCGCTGCCACCACCCACATTAAGTGGGAAAAAATATATGATTGAACAAAAATAAAAGATTTAAGAAAATATGTATGTTGGAAACTGAATGATAACTCGTTAATATATTTCTAATTATAATATATTCAACTCTTTACTGTCTCACTTCCCAACTGGTGTACATTCATAAGTTATCTTAATATTAAGTCTTCCTTCCCTCCTAGCGATACGCACGTGTAATGCTCAAGTCGTTATCCTAATATAATTTACTATCTTTGGTAACTTCAGTCGCACTGTTACCCCTTAACGATACGCACATGTAATGCTCAAGTCGTTATCCTAATATAATTTACTAACTTTGGTAACTTCAGTCTCACTGTTACCCCTTAACGATACGCACATGTAATGCTCAAGTCGTTATCCTAATATAATGTATACGTAGTCTATCCCACTTCCAACTGTTTCCCTCTCACTTATTTTTCAATTTCCTTCTTTTCTCCTTGTCCTCACACGGCTGGCTGTGACATGTTGTGGTTGCCCCCTCTGCTCATTTGTGAGCGCTTGGCCCCCTGGTCCACCAACAGCATCCTACCTTGGGACCCTAAGTAATGCACTTCATTAGTCTTGGTCAACAAAAAGAATCACCAGTAAGTCATGTCTACATCTCTAGTTAACAAACATTTCACAACATACCTTTACCAAGGGCGAGAATATCACCTTCCCACAGGCGACTTAACTCAACGAACGTCGAGCTGCTTCTAAAATTATTCTAACCTAGAATCCCCGTTCTCACCTCGTTTCGCTACGTGTCTTAATTACTACTGGTTTAAAATATAAGCCTAACCAGTGATTCAGGAATGAGGCGTGGAGGAAAATTCCTCGTTAGCTTATTGATACTTATGTGTTATTCCATCTCTTCCCCTATTAATGTAATTTCTCGCCGCTGCCGTCCACCCGTCACCACGCCCACCTGTGCCTTCCTCACCAAGACTCATCAACTCTCGCGTCTGTGATTCATGCACACCTGTACACCAGGGCGAATATCCTCCATCTCCACACCACTGCCCTGCAACAACAACAACAACTTTCCGAGTGTGGAGGTAAGCATACGATTACTATAAGTGAGGAATATTGAGGTAATGCTAGGTAGCCTACTAATTTCGAGACACTTGACTATATTTCTGGGCAAAATTTGATGCTTTTTCAAATCGAGATAGTTTCTTTGGTCAAATTTCGGTAGTGGGCTTTCACCGATTTCGAGGCCGAAACATAGTTTTCCTGAATAGTTTTGATGTGTATTGAATGAATATGGCACTCGTTTTTGTCGAAAGCTCTTTTTTTGTATACAGGTGCCCGCCCCGCCCCTCCCGCCCCGCCCCGCAAACCTGGCTCCGCCTTTCACTGCCGTAGTATTAATAATTTTTTTTCTTTTTCTTGATATGTTACTAAAGCAAACCCCACCTTTAAGGGGAGGCTGGCCATATATGAGCGAAAAATCAGTCAAAACATGAAATTGAGTTAAACACACTGAAAAAATTAAGGTAGTTTTGGTAAAATATTCCCAAGTTTTCAGGGCGATACGCGCGTTTAAAGGGCGAAGGCGTGACATGTTTACATCCAGCGCTTTAAAAGAAGCTGAGTTTGACACGACATCTTTCTGTGTTTGAACAGCTTTTTTTTACAATTTTTTTGCAATTTTTTTAGATTTTTTTCAGGCGACCTTTAGCAGCTCTCCTGGGCTGGAAACTGATCGTCAGAAATCGATAAATCAATGTGGGAGCACGCTAGGAAGAGGAGGGTAACTGCGCGAATTTGACGTTTGTGTCCACACGGTTAGACGCGAGTTAGTATATTGTTCTATACAGGTCTATTATACTATTTTTTTTGTGTATCAACCTACACATCATACCGAGGCCTAAAAAACACATTGCTATGCGGCGTAAATATGCCGCAGAAGCTAGGAGGAAACGGAGAAATACAGATCAACAGGTGTACAGGTCAACAAGTGTCAACTTTCTTCCATTGCATCTCAAGTGATGAAAATCCACAACATGAAAAGTGTGCAAAAGGACCAGATTCACGGTGTTTTTACAACAGAAGTACTGCACGTGGAGAAACACCTATATCTCACACCAAAATGAAAGATTATTTCCGCTTGGAAGCAGAGCAACTGAAGCAGGTGAAAGCCATTTATAACAGACTAACAACTGACGATATGATGACTAGATGTCTGAAAGGCCTAACTCAAAACAGAAATGAACATCTCCATTCAAGAATATGGAAAATATGTCCTAAACACCAGCCTGCTTCCCAGCGGATGGCCCAGTTCGCCACTGCAACAGCGGTCGCCAAATACAACGTAGGATATCTGGACAGTTATTTGGCTAATCCTCTCGGAATTGAGGCTACAGTGTCTATGGAGAAATATATGACAGCCAGGGATCTCCGTATGGACGCTCCCTTGCAGAGGAAGGCCAGGAAGAAGAGACTTCGGGGAGAACTCCAGGGCCGGTATTACCAAAACTTAATCATAGCTATGACAAATATTTATCATAACTCTTGGATATGATACATTCTTATCATCGCCATTTATCATAAGTTTGGAATCTAGCACAATTGTTTATCATAAGCGTCTGCTAAATATAGCGTCAATTGTTTCTTTAAAATGGTTATATAATCAGTAAATTTATCCTTTGACCACGTTTTATGGGTTGACACTTCTTCCCTTATGTTTATAACATGTTTAAGGTAGTGACACAGAGTAATGTAGTAATTCATTCCCGAAAATAAAGCATATAGATGTACCGTTGAGCAGTATCTGTGTAAACACGAAACAGAGTTGTCAGATGGCGATGTTTTCGACCTAAAAGCTGTTTGTACAAAGTTGGTGAGGAACAATATGCCCTCACACGGTCTACTCGGTATTTCCTAATCAGCTATGCATCACTCAGCTCACTCAACACATCCCTATGTGGACGAATATTCCTTCACTAAGGCTGTTATTGTGTCTCGGCCCTGTTGACAGAAGGAAAGTTTATCATGGTCGCGCTAGAACTCGGTGAACTCACTCTTAGCCCTCACACGGTCTACTCGGTATTTCCTAATCAGCTGTGCATCACTCAGCTCACTCAACACATCCCTATGTGGGCGAATATTTCTTCACTGAGGCTGTTATTGTGTCTCGGCCCTGTTAACAGCTGGAAAGTTTATCATAGTCGCGGAGCCGTTATCATAGTCGCGCTAGAACTCGGTGAACCCACTCTTAGCCTCCCGCGCGGTTTGTGATAGTCCCCCCACAATTTATGATATCCGCCAGCCAGTTGTGACTAAAATGGGCCATTTTGTCCAGCTATGATAAAAGTTCTTAACTATGATCTCTTTGGTAATACCTTTCCAGGAGTCTACAAGCAAGCGTCTACTAACTGCAAGAAATCACGTTTTCCTCAAATGTAAATTATTGGTCCTTAAAGTGATACTGTATCCTTAGTTTTCATGCTATTTACTTATTTTTTTGTTAGTGTGTTTGACAATTACATTTTCTATACATGTGATGGATTAATCTTTTATAAATTTTTTTTTTTTTTTTTGCGCATGCATATTTGCGGACTTTCAAAACCGCGAAGATCTGCATTGCTTTTAATTTTTTTTTCGAACAATAAAGGCAAATTTGATAAAATTCGTCCATCAAATGTATTTATTAATGATTTATTTTGTTAGTGATAATTTCAAAATAGTTATATGTCAATATATAGTTGAGCCTTAGTAAGTCAAAGTTAGGTCATAACTTGATGGATTTTAAAGGATATTATTATTTTTATATTTTTTTTTTTTCACGTATCGCCTTGCAAATTGCTACACACGGAAGTAGGTGTCATAGCTATTATCTAGTAAAATTTCATGCAAATTGATGCATAATTTAATTATCCATAGCAAATATGGTCAGCCTCCCCTTAAGCTAACCTAACCTAATCTGATTTAGGTATTAATTTACACAAGGACCGAAATTCCCTACACAATTGGGAGTGTGGCTTGTTTACCTTATTGGATTCTAGGAAACATTCTCTATTAGTTTCTGTCGCAAATCATTACTTTTGGAGATATGACATGTTGTTCATAGGGAGGCAAGAGACAAGTGTTTACGTGCGCCTCACTCTTCTTCCTCTTGTGACCTGCATCGCCTCTGTTCTTCCCTTGCCGCGGACACTTTAATGAGGATTTGGCTTTAGTTTGGAGGTTAAAACGTGGGGTTAGGTTAGGTTAGGTTAGTGAGTCAAAAGGTGGGGTTAGGTTAGTTTAATTTTCATATCTCATATGTACACGCCTTCCTATTAAAAATATATTATATCCGAAAGTAGTGATTTGCGACGGAAGCTCATAGAGAGAATGTTTCCTAGAATCCAATAAGGTAAACAGAAACCACACTCCCAATTGTGTAGGGAATTTCGGTCCTAGTGTAAAAATATACCCTGATTTAACTTAACTTAACCATTTCAGGCAGAAATAACGGTAGATTTTCGGTACTATATGTGAAGCCATTATTATTCCATTGTGCCGTGGGAAATGGGGCTCAAAACACCCAGAATGCAGAAATCTACACCATGATGTACGTGCACGCCTCTTCAGTCTTCAGTGGCACATACAAGTCTGTAGTGTTGCTAAAACTCGTAATATATGCCCCCTGCGACACTACTGCAGTGGTGACTATAGATAGTGTTATTGACAGTAAATTAAATGAGATTTCATCATTAAATTTTTCATAGTCATCCCTGCTGCTTGACTTCCCATGAGAAGTCAACCCTTTGGTGTGTCTTGGGGGGGGGGGGTAAAACTTGCAGGACGGTAGGACTGCCCACTTGATCTCCCAGCCAATAGGAACGACGAATGGGACGGGGCCAGTCACAATGTATTTTCGCGAGCATCAGTCTGAGTATCAGTCAGAGTGCTGTGAAGTGTGGGGCAGGTGTATCCAGCTTCTTTCCTGTGAATACAGGAGTGAGGCAGGGGTGCGTCCTTGCCCCATCACTTTTCAACGTTTGTATGGACTGGGTATTGGACAAGGTTGTAGATCAAAGTGATTGTGGAGCATCCATCGGCAACACCAAGATCACTGATCTTGTTTTTGCCGATGATGCAGTAATCTTTGCTGAGTCGCTGGAGGTCCTGGTGATGGCTCTCGAGGCGCTGCACGAGGAGGCAAAGCCTTTGGGACTTGAGGTCTCCTGGCTCAAGACCAAGGTCCAGGTATTTGGAGACTTACTAGATGAAGCAGTACAGTCTGTTCATGCGTGTGGCGAGGACATTGAGATCTTGGAAAGTTTTACATACCTTGGTAGCGCAGTCCATAATGACGGCGGGTCACGTCAAGAAGTCTTACGACGGATTGGCATAGCCCACGGTGTTACGGACTCGCTCAGCGGGAGTATTTGGCGTTGTCGGTACCTGTGCAGGAGGACAAAGATCCGGATCTTCAAGTCGCTTGTGATCCCTGTCTTACTCTATGGTTGTGAGACATGGACACTAAATAGTGACATGAAGAGACGAATCAATGCCTTTGGTAATAAGTGTCTTCGCAGAATCATGGGGTATCGCTGGGATGATTACGTGTCAAATCAGCGATTGCACCGTGAGACTGAATCGAGGCCTATTACCTGCATAGTCCGTCAGCGCCAACTTCGGCTATATGGGCATGTGGCACGCTACCCTGAAACCGATCCTTCCCATCGGGTTGTATCTGTAAGAGACAATCCGGCGTGGAGGAGGCCAAGGGGGCGCCCACAAGGCTCGTGGCTGGGGCAAGTTGATGTTTCTTGTCGAGAGCTGCTTGGTATGGGAAAGGAGCCTGCATGGGAACTCGCGCGTGGTGACCCCCGGGAGTGGCGTCGTAGGGTGGGCGAGGCGACGCGCCCCCCGGCGTATGCCCCCAATGATTGATTGATTGATGAGTCTGGACTGGTCTAGTCTGGACTGGACCAGGTTGGTAAACGTCGCGAAAACGTGCTATAAGGCTTCACCGATCACTGGGTGACTCCCAGCTCAAGCTCAAGCTCAAGCTCCTCTCCTCCCTCCTCTCCTCCCTCCTAGGCTCCTCTTCCTCCTCCTCTCCTCTCCTCTACGTAGTGTTGGCCGAAGCCACCACCCTGGGAGGCGGGTCACAAACCCTTGGCTAACACCCGGTACCCATTCACTGCTGGGTAGACAGGGGCTTGGGGCATTTTAAGGATATTTTTTTGGGGAAAAAGTGTGTCTTATAAGCTGTAAAATACGGTAGGTACTCCTCACACCGGACTAAATAAGCATTTTTACAGGGTTTTCAATACCCGAGTTTCGCGATCCGCGAGTTTCGCGCTATGCCTTGGGAAGAAAGCAAGCGTGAAACTCGGGAGGGTAGTGTATAATATAATATATGGATAACCTGACCTAACTGGGGGGGGGGGGGGGGCTGCGGCCCCCAAGACCCCACCGCTAGATCACTAACCTAACCTGGACGTTACCTAACTTAACCTAACTTAAAATCGCTGGTATTTAATCCCTGAATGCAGAAACACGGGTAAAGCTGATAAAAACATATACCGGGTTCTGTACTATCAAGATCAAGAACTTGAGCTCGTCAAAAATTGCAACACTCGCCGGCGGCGGTGAGAATACCTCTGTATACACGATATTATAGCATTATTGACCTTATTGATGAGATATTGAGGTGGTGCACATCACCCCATTGATGGGATGAGTTGAGGCCTCGTTACTGATGTCACCCAGCACGGTAATCGGTCACATCACGATCAAATCACGGTATAAAGTGGAAACCTTACACCCGCCATGTCACACATGGTATCCATCTTCTCGACACCATCTGCCATCTGAGGGGTGCGTGCAGTAGGGCAATCCGTACGCTCCGAATTGTGACGTCACCGTACTTTTTGCCTTCCGAATTGCTTTCCAGCAATACTGCTCGAGGAGCTGGGTTGTCAGCTCTCGCCACAAAAAGGGTATGTAAACAAAGGACAAAGAAAGCCTTTCCTCTTCTCTCCATCAATTTTGACAGCTGCTATCNAAAATGGCAAAGGGCTAAGGGGGTAAAGGGTTAACATTTTTTAAAAAAATTAACTGTTTCAACCAAAAATAGCCCGGGTAGGCTGCCAGACGTTATTTGTATCATATACTTACTTATCTTATGTTATAGGCTAACTAAATACACTGGCTGGGTTTATTCAGGGCACCATTGTCCTAATGAAATGTCATTGTCTATTTGTAGGGAGAGTTGAAAGACGGACAGGAAGACCGAGTCAAACTACGATGATGGACAAGAAAAAGTTTAGAAGAAACCGTGAAGAAAGTAGAAAACAAGACTCTACAATGTCTCTCTCCAAGAAAAGGAAATGTCACGTTAATGACAGTATTCTGAAAGAATTTCCATTTATACGGCCAGGTCAAGATGAGGCAATTGCTTCTGCACTCTGCAATTCCTCTTTTACAGTGGGTAGTGGAGGAAGATCGTCTGTGGTAAAATCACCAACAAACAAAAAAAACATAAGCTGCCATTACAGCCCGTGCAAGTGTACCTTCAGTTACAAACTTCTTCAAGAGGTTCAGCCCTCTCAATCAGAGTATGATTTGGCTGTACAGGAGGGTGTGTTTGCTTACCACACCATCAGACACAATCACAGTTTCAGATCAATGGACTGCACAGCATTACTGAATCGGAAGCTCTATGAGCCAAAGTTCTCATGTGCAAGAACAAAATGTGATGCCATAGTGACAAATGTATTTGCACCCTGGGCCATGACACTATTAACTGAAGATCTCAACCAAGCTGAGTTTGTGTCTTTGTCCGTTGATTGTTCAAATCATGGCCATGTAAAACTACTGCCAATACTTGTCAGGTACTGCAATTTTGCAAAGTGCTTGCATTGAACGAAACTTTTGGATTTTGTAGAGATGAAAGGAGAAACTTCTGCAGAGATTTCCGAGGAGATTCTGATCACTGTCCGGAGACACAGTCTAGAAGACAAAGTTGTAGCATTCTCAGCTGACAACACGAACACCAACTTTGGAGGACTTAACAGGGCAGGAAGGGTGAATGTCCACACCAAGGTTAAAGACTCCCTTCAACGAGAGGTGATTGGTCTAGGTTGCCCAGCACATAGCATCCACAACACAGCACGAACTGCACTGGATATGGTTCCCTTAGATGGGGAAATTTATTTACTAACAAAGATCTTCGGATATTTCCACATCTTTACGGTCCATGTGGAGAGACTGAAGACATTCTGTACTTTGTGGGTCAAGAGTACTACAATATTTTGGGTCATTGTAATGTCCGCTGGTTATCCATGCTCCCAGCCTTAGAGCGAGTCCTCCAGATGTATGCCCCCCTAAAATATTTTTTCTCTCTGAGGAGAAAAGTCCTGTGGTCCTCCGCAAGTTTTTTGAAAGATCCCTTCACCGAACTGTGGCACCTTTGTCCCACGAACCTGGGTATTTTCAATGAAGGCCATTAAAACACTTTGAAGGCCAAGACCGTTGGGCGCAGTTGAGTCCCTGCTGCCATTCTGAGACATTTTCAGGCAAAACTGCCTGCAAGACGTGATGATAACTTCCTGCCAGTCATGGTCAGAGTTCCTCTTAGAGACCTAGAGGAAAATGGCTTAAATCACAAAAGAAACCTTCCTGGGAAAATCGAAGTGCTTCTCGACACTGCAGTGAAATTACCTTAAGCATGGGGTAAGCAGGCCGACGACCTCCTAAGACCTCATCTGTCCTCCTCCTGAAAAAGAGCCTCAGCGGTTGAAGTTGAAAAAGCAAGGTAGAAACCCCTCTAAAAAAAAAAAAAAGAAGAAATGCCCTAACGTTACAAATTGACGAAGACATCTTTTTGATGAGGTGTCTGGTCTACCAGGAGTTCCTCAGGGGTGATAACTGGAGGAATGGAAAAGAGAGGATTACACCTCTCATTCAGAATGGGGCTCAGTTATAAGTCATTTTCAACTAAATGAATTCCACTCATCAACATTGCGAGATTGCATCTGTAGTAATCTGTTTACCAGTAGCAATGCCCCTGTTGAGAGGGTTTTTTTTCCCTAATGAATGATATGTGGACTGCTGAGAGAAATTCGGTTCACAGTCCCTCTACATGAAGTCATTGCTAACGTGAAGACCAAACTCCCAACCATCTAGCCATTGCCAGGATTTTATGGAGATGCTGACCAAAAACAAACCAATTCCTAAAAAAGATCCACTCCTTGAGAAATACACAGACTAGGTTAGAGTTTTAGCGCACCAGTCAGAAATCTTCAAATCAGAATAACATTCAATATTTCAAATCTAACCTGTCCCTTTTGATTATGATCATTATGACCCCTTATTTTTACTCTTGTTATAATGACGAAATAAGGATGAGGCGTTAGTTTGGTGAGTGTCTGGTCATATCTGTATTTTTTTTTTTTACAGCTGATTGTATGGATGTGGCTTGATCTCAGCTAACTTGATCATAAAAAATAAAACACTTATTGTTAATCAATTGAATTTTGTTCATTCCTTTGGCCAATTTAAGATAAATTGTGTCAGAGAAACTTTTGATTGCTGCTTTATGAATGGTAGGGCAGGTGGCCCGTTTTAGTTTTTCCATGACAAAACCACTGCATGTTTTGAGGTTTTTATACCTCTAAACCGAAAGTGGTCCCCGATTTTTGTCTCAGAAATCTGGTCACCTTAGTGTACACTGGTATTCAATACAGTATTTGGGTGTACACTTATTCCAAATACAGTATTGGGTGTACTGTTATTCAAATCGGAGTATTTGGTGTACACTTATTCAAATACAGTATTTGGGTGTATTGCTGATATTCAAATACAGTATTTGGGTGTACTGGTATTCCATACAGTATTTGGATGTACTGGTATTCAAATACAGTATTTGGGGTACCTGGTATTCAAATACAGTATTTGGGTGTACTGGTTATTCAAATACAATATTTGGGTGTACTGGGATTCAAATACAGTATTTTGGTGTACTGGTATTCAAATACTGTATTTGGGTGTCTGGGATTCAAATACAGTAATTTGGTTGACGCTTATTCAATACAGTATTTGGTGAGTACTCTTATTCAAATGCGTATTTGGGTGTACGCTTATTCAAATACAGTATTTGGGTGTACTGTATTCAAATACAGTATTTGGGGTGGTACTCTTATTCAATACAGTATTTGGTTGTACTGGTATTCAAATACAGTATTTGGTGTACTCTTATTCAAATACAGTATTTTGGGTGTACTGGTATTCACATACAGTAGTTGGGTGTACTGGTATTCAAATACAGTATATGGTGTACGTTAATTCATATACTGTATTTTGGGTTGTACTGGTATTCAATAGCAGTATTTGGGTGTACTGGTATTCAAATACATGTATTTTGGGTGTACTGGTATTGCAATACAGTATTTGGGTGGTAACTCTTATTCAATACTGTATTTGGGTGCACTTTTATTGCAAATACTGTATTTTGGGTGTAACTGGTATTCAAATACAGTATTTGGGTGTACTCTTATTCAAATACAGTATTTGGGTGTAGGGCCTACTGGTATTCAAATACAGTATTTGGGTGTACTCTTATTCAAATACAGTATTTGGGTGTACTGGTATTCAAATACAGTATTTGGGTGTACTGGTATTCAAATACAGTATTTGGGTGTACTGGTATTCAAATACAGTATTTGGGTGTACTGGTATTCAAATACAGTATTTGGGTGTACTTTTATTCAAATACAGTATTTGGGTGTACTGGTATTCAAATACAGTATTTTGGGTTTACTCTTTATTCAATACTGTATTTTAGTTGTACTGTATTCAAAACACGTATTTTGGGGTGTCTCTTATTCAAATACAGTATTTGGGTGTACTCTTATTCAAATACAGTATTTGGGTGTACTGGTATTCAAATACAGTATTTGGGTGTAGTGGTATTCAAATACTGTATTTGGGTGTACTGGTATTCAAATACAGTATTTGGGTGTACTGGTATTCAAATACAGTATTTGGGTGTACTGGTATTCAAATACAGTATTTGGGTGTACTGGTATTCAAATACAGTATTTGGGTGTACTGGTATTCAAATACCGTATTTGGGTGTACTGGTATTCAAATAGCAGTATTGGGTGTAACTGGTATTCAAATACAGTATTTGGGTGTACTGTAATTCAAATACGGTATTTGGGTGTACTGGTATTCAAATACAAGTATTTGGGTGTACTGGTATTCAATCACATTATTTGGGTGTACTCTTATTCAAATCCAGTATTTGGGGTACTGGTATTCAATACATTATTTGGGTGTACTGGTATTCAAATACAGTATTTGGGTGTACTGGTATTCAAATACAGTATTTGGGTGTACTGGTATTCAAATACAGTATTTGGGTGTACTGGTATTCAAATACAGTATTTGGGTGTACTGGTATTCAAATACAGTATTTGGGTGTACTGTTTATTCAAGATACAGTATTTGTGTGTACTCTTCTTCAAAATACAGCATTTTGGTGTGTAATGTTTCAAATACAGTATTTTGGATGTACCTTATTTCAAATACAGCTTTGGGTATACTGGTATTCAAATACAGTATTTGGGTGTACTGGTATTCAAATACAGTATTTGTGTGTACTGGCTTATTCAAATACAGTATTTGGGTGTACTGGTATTCAAATACAGTATTTGGATGTACTCTTATTCAAATACAGCATTTGGGTATACTGGTATTCAAATACAGTATTTGGGTGTACTCTTATTCAAATACAGTATTTCGGTGTACTCTTATTCAAATACAGTATTTGGTTGTACTCTTATTCTAATACAGTATTTGGGTGTACTGGTATTCAAATACAGTATTTGGGTGTACTCTTATTCAAATACAGTATTTGGGTGTACTCTTATTCAAATACGTATTTGGTTGAAACTCTTATTCAAATACAGTATTTTTGGGTGTACTCTTATTCAAATACATATTTGGTGTACTCTTTATCAAATACAGTATTTGGGTGTACTCTTATTCAAATACAGTTTTGGGTGTACTGGTATTCAATACAGCATTTGGGTGTAACTCTTATTCAAATACAGTATTTGGGTGTACTGTATTCAAATACAGTATTTTTGGTGTACGCTTATTCAAATACAGTATTTGTGTGTACTGGTATTCAAATAAGTAGTTGGGTGTACTGGTAATTCAAATACAGTATTTGGGTGTAACTGGTTATTCAAATACAGTATTTCGGGTGTACTCTTATTCAAATACAGCATTTGGGTGTACTGTTATTCAACTACGTATTTGGTTGTACTGGATATTCAAATACCTATTTTGGGTGTACTGGTATCAAAATACAGTATTTGGGTGTACTGGGTATTCAAATACAGTAATTTGGGGTGTACTGGTATTCAAATACAGTATTTGAGTGTACACTTATTCAATACAGTATTTGGGGTGTACTGATATTCGCAAATACAGTATTTGGGTGTACTGGTATTCAAATACAGTATTTTGAATGTATGGTATTCAAATACAGTATTTTGGTGTACTGGTATTCAATACAGTATTTGGGTGTACTTGTATTCAATACGTATTTGGGGTGTACTGGGTATTTCAATACAGTAATTTGGGTGTACTGGTATTCAGATACTTGTTTTGGGGTGTACTGGTTTCAAATACATATTTGGGTGTACCTTATTCCAATACAGTATTTTGGGTGTACTCTTATTCAATTGGCCCCAGTATTTGGGTGTACCTTATTCAAATACAGTATTTGGGTGTACTGGTATTCAAATACAGTATTTGGGTGTACTCTATTCAAATACATTTTTGGGTGTACTGGTATTCAAATACGGTAATTTGGTGTACTGGTATTCAAATACAGTATTTGGGTGTACTGGTATTCAATACAGTATTTGGTGTACTGTATTCAAATACAGTATTTGGGGTGTACTTGTATTTTTCAAATACAGTAATTTGTGTTACTGGTATTCAAATACAGTATGTGGGTGTACTGGGATTCAATACAGTATTTGGGTGTACGGGTATTCAAATACAGTATTTGGGTGTAACTGGTATTTCAAATACAGTATTTGGGTGTACTGGTATTCCAATCAAGTATATGGGTGTACTTTTAAAGTTCAATACTGTATTTGGGTGTACTGGTATTCAAATACAGTTTTGGGTGTACTGGTATTCAAATACAGTATTTGGGTGTACTGGTATTCAAGATCCAGTATTTGGGTGTACTCTTATTCCAAATACTGTATTTTGGGGTGTAACTTTTATTCAAATACTGTATTGTGGGTGTACTGGTTATTCAAATACAGTATTGGGTGTATCTTTTCAAATACCGTATTTGGGGTGTAGGGCCCACTGGTAATCAAAATACAGTATTTGGGTGTACTCTTATTCAAATACAGTATTTGGGTGTACTGGTTTCAAAATACAGTATTTGGGTGTACTGTATTCAAATACAGTAATTTTGGTTGTACTGGTATTCAATACAGTATTTTTGGTGTACTGGTATTCAAATACATTATTTGGGTGTACTTTTATTCAAATACAGTATTTGGGTGTACTGGTATTCAATACAGTATTTTTGGGTGTACCTCCTTATTCAAATACTGTATTTGGGTGTACTGGTAATTCAAACACAGTATTTGGGTGTACTCTTATTCAAATACAGTATTTGGGGTGTACTCCTTATTCAATACATATTTTGGGTGTACTGGTATTCAAATACAGTATTTGGGTGTAGTGGGTATTCAAATTACTGTATTTGGTTGTACTGGTATTCAAATAAACAGTTATTTGGGTGTACTGGTATTCAAATACAGTATTTGGTGTACTGGTATTGCAATACAGTATTTTGTGTACTGGTATTCAAATACAGTTTTGGGTGTAACTGGTATTCAATACAGTATTTGGTGTACTGGTATTACCAATCAGTATTTGTGTGTACTGGTATTCAAATACAGTATTGTGGGTGACTGGTATTTCCAAATACAGTAGTTGGGTGTACTCATATTCAAATACAGTATTTGGGTTTACTGGTATTCAATACAGTATTTGGTTGTACTGGTATTCAAATACAGTATTTGGGGTGTACTGGTATTCAAATACAGTATTTGGTTGTATGGTACTTTGCAAATACGTATTTGGGTGTACTGGTATTCAAATACAGTATTTGGTGTACTGGTATTCAGATACAGCATATTGGTGTACTTTTTTTAAATACTGTATTTGGGTGTACTGGTATTCAAATACAGTATTTGGGTGTAACTGTATTCAAAATACAGTATTTGGGTGTCTGGTATTCAAATACAGTATTTGGTGTACTCTTATTCAATACTGTATTTGGGTGTACTTTTTATTCAATACTGTATTTGGGTGTACTGGTATTCAAAATACAAGTATTTGGGTGTACTCTTATTCAAATACGTATTTGGTGTAGGGCCTATGGTATTCAAATACAGTATTGGGTGTACTCTTATTCAAATACAGTATTAGGGTGTACTGGTATATCAAATACAGTCTTTGGGTTACTGGTTATTCCCAAATACAGTATTTGGGTTACTGGTATTCAAATACAGTATTGTGGTGTACTGGGTAATTCCAATACAGTATTTGGGTGTACTTTTAGATTCAAATACAGTATTTGTGTGTACTGGTATTCAAAAAATACAGTATTTGGGTGTACTCTTATTCAATACTGTATTTGGGTTGTAACTGGTATTCAACACAGTATTTGGGTGTACTCTTATTCAAATACAGTATTTGGTGTACTCTTATTCAAATTACAGTATTTGGGTGTACTGGTATTTCAAATACAGTATTTGGGTGTAGTGGTATTCAAATACTGTATTTTGGTGTACTGGTATTCAATACAGTATTTGGGTTGTACTGGTATTCCAAAGTACAGTATTTGGGTTTACCTGGTATTCAATACAGTATTTGGTTGGTACTGGTATTTCAAATCCAGTATTTGGGTGTACTGGTAATTCAATACAGTATTTTGGGTTACTGTATTCACAATACAGTATTTGGGTGGTACTGGTATTCAAATACAGTAGTTGGGTGTACTGGTATTCAACTACAGTATTTTGGTGTACTGGTATTCAAATACAGTATTTTGGGGGGTACTGGTAATTCAAATACGTATTTGGGTTTACTGGTTTTCAAATACAGTATTTGGCTGTACTGGTATTCAAATACAGTAATTTGGGTGTATTGGTATTCAAATACAGTAATTTGGGTGTACTGTATTCAATATCAGTATTTGGGTGACTGGTATTCCAAATACAGTATTTGGGTGTACTGGTATTCAAATACAGTATTATGTGTGGTACTGGTATTCAATAAGTATTTGGTGTACTGGTATTCAAATACAGTATTTGGGTGTAATGGTATTCCAAATACAGTATTTGGTGACTGGGTATTTCAAATACGAGTATTTGGGTTTACTCTTATTCAATACAGCATTTTGGGGTGTACTGGTATTCAAATACAGTATTTGGTGTCTGGTGCTCTCAAAATACCGTATTTGGATGTACTCTTTAATTCAAATACAGCATTTGGGTAATACTGTATTCAAATACGTATTTGGGTGTACTCATTATTCAAATACAGTATTTCGTTACTCTTATTCAAATACAGTATTTGGGTGTACTCTTATTCTAATACACAGTATTTGGGTGTACTGGTAGTCAAATACAGTTTTGGGTGTACTCTTATTCAAATACAGTATTTTGGGTGTACTGTATTCCAATACATTATTTGGGTGTACTGGTATTCAAATACAGTTTTTTGGTGGACTCTTATTCAAAACAGTATTTTGGGAACTCTTATTCAAAATACAGTATTTGGGTGTACTCTTATTCAAATACAGTATTTGTGTGTACTCTTAGCCAAATACAGTATTTGGTTGTACTCTGATTCAAATACAGTATTTGGGTGGTACTGGTATTCAAATACGCATTTGGGTGTACTCTTATTCAAATACAGTATTTGGGTGTACTGGTATTCCAAATACAGTATTTTGGTGTAAATCTTATTCAATACAGTAGTTTGGTGTACTTGGTATTCAAATACAGTTTTGGGTGTACTGTATTCAAATTACAGTATTTGGGTGTATTCTTATTCAAATACAGTATTTGGGTGTACTGGTATTCAAAGACAGCATTTGGGTGTCTGGTATTCAAATACGTATTTGGGTGTCTGGTATTCAATACAGTATTTGGGTGTTCTCCAGACTTATTTAAAATACAGTATGTGTACTGTTATTCAAAACAGTATTTGGGTGTACATGGTATTCAAATACAATATTTGGTTGTACTCTTATTCAATACAGTATTTCTAGGGTGGACTGGTCATTCACATACAATATTTGGGTGTACTGGTATTCAAATAGATGTATTTGGGTGTACTCTTATTCAAATACAGTATTTGGGTGTACTGATATTCCAAATAAGTAATTTGGGTTTACTCTTATTCCAATACAGTTATTTGGGTGTACTTATTCAAATACATATTTGGTGTACTGGTATTCAAATACAGTATTTGGGTTTAACTCTTATTCAAATACAGTATTGGGTGTAACTGGTAATTCAAATACAGTATTTGGGTGTACTCTTATTCAAATACAGTATTTTGGGTTTACTGGTATTCAAATACTTATTTGGGTGTACTCTTATTCAAATACCTATTGTGGGTGTACTGTATTCAAATACAGTATTTGGGTGTAACTCTTATTCAAATACTGTATTTGGGTGTACCGGTATTCAATTACAGTATTTGGGTGTACTCTTATTCAAATACTGTATTGTGTTGTACTTGGTATTCAATACAGTATGTGGTGTACTCTTATCAAATACAGTAAATTTGGAGTGTAACTCACTATTCAATACAGTATTTTGGTTGTACTGGTATTCAAATACAGTATTTGGGTGGTACTCTTATTCAAATACAGTATTTGGGTGTAACGCTATTCAAATACAGTATTTCGGCGTACTCTTATTCAATACAGTATTTGGGTGTACTGGTATTCAATAAGTATTTGTGTACTCCTATTTCAAATACCGTTATTTCGGGTGTACTCTTATTCAAAGACAGTATTTGGGTGTACTCTTATTCAATACAGTATTTGGGTGTAATGGTATTCAAATACAGTATTTTGGGTGTACTCTTATTCAAATACAGGGTATTTGGTGTACTGGTATTCAAATACAGTATTTGGTGTACTGGTATTCAAATACATTATGTTTGGGGTGTACTGGTATTCAAATACAGTATTTGGGGGTACTCCTTATTCAAATACTGTATTTGGGTGTACTGTATTCCAAATACAGTATTGGGTGTACTGTATTCAAATACTGATTATGGGTGTACTGGTATTCAAATACGCATTTGGGTGTACTCTTTTCAAAAGTACTGTATTTGGTGTACTGGTATTCAAATACAGTATTTGGGTGTACTGTATTCAAATCAGTATTTGGGTGTATCTTATTCAAATACGTATTTGGGTGTACTGGTATTTCAATACAGTATTTGGGTGTAACTCTTATTCAAATACAGTATTTGGTGTACTGGTATTCAAATCAGTATTTGGGGTGTACTCTTATTCAAATACATAGTTGAGGTGTACTGTATTCAATACAGTATTTGGTGTACTGGTATTCAAATACAGTATTTTGGGTGTACTGTATTCAATACAGTATTTGGGTGTACTGGTATTCAAATACGTATTTGGGTGTACTGGTGAATTCAAATACAGTATTTGGGTGTACTGGGATCAATACAGTATTTGGGTGTACTGGTATTCAAATACAGTAATTTGGGTGTACTGGTATTCAAATACAGTATGTGGGTGTAACGTATTCAAATACAGTATTTGGGTGTACTGGTTGCAAATACAGTATATGGGTGTACTTTTATTCAAATACTGTATTTGGGTGCTACTGTAGTCAAATACAGTATTTGGGGTGTACTGGTATTACAAACAGAAAACCAGTAAAGTTGAGAGTGTAACTGTCATAATATCAAATAAGGTTATTTGGTGTACTCTTATTTCAATACTGTATTTTGGGTGTAATTTTATTCAAATCTGTATTTGGGTGTCTGTAATTCAAATACAGTAATTTGGGTGTACTCTTTCAAATACAGGTATTTGGGTGTAGGGCCTACTGGTAATTCAAATACAGTATTTGGTGTACTCTTATTCAAATACAGTATTTTTGGGTGTACTGGTATTCAATACAGTATTTGGTGTACTTGGGGGTATTCAAATACGTTATTGGGTGTACTGGTAGTCAAATACAGTATTTGGGTGTACTGGGTTATTCCAAATACAGTATTTTGGGTGTACTTTTTTTCAAATACAGTATTTGGGTGTACTGTATTCAAATACAGTATTTGGTGACTCTTATTCAAATACTGTATTTGGTGTACTGGGGATTCAAACACAGTATTTGGTGTACTCCTTATTCAAATCATTATTTGGTGTACTCTATTCAAATACAGTATTTGGGTGTACTGGTATTCAAATAAGTATTTTGGGTGTAGTGGTATTCAAATCCTGTATTTGGGTGTACTGGTATTCAAATCAGTATTTGGGTGTACTGTATTCAAAATACAGTATTTGGTTGTACTGGTTTCCAAATACAGGTGATTTGGGTGTAACTGGTATTCAAATACAGGTAATGTGGGTGTACTGGTATTCAAATTAACAGTATTTGGGGTGTACTGGTATTCAAATACAGTATTTGGGTGTACTGGTATTCCAATACAGTGAATTTGGGTGTCTGGTATTCAAATACAGAATTTTGGGTGTCTCATATTCAATACATATTTGGGTGGGTACTGGTAATTCAAATACAGTATTTTGGGGTGTACTGGTATTCAATACAGTATTTGGGTGACTGGGTATTCAACTACAGTATTTGGGTGTAATGGTATTCATACAGTATTTTGGGGTGTACTGTATTCCATATCAGTATTTGGGTGTACTGGTATCAAATACAGTATATGGGTGACTGTTATTTAATACTGTATTTGGGTGTACTGGTATCAAATACAGTATTTGGGTGTACTGGTATTCAAATACGTATTTGTGTATGGTATTCAATACAGTATTTGGGGTGTACTCTTATTCAAATACTGTATTTGGGTTGTACTTTTATTCAAATACTGTATTTGGTGTACTGGTATTCAATACAGTATTGGGGTGTACTCTTATTCCAATACAGTATTTGGGATGATAAAACTAGGCACATACTGGTAAATACAAACATAGAAAAAACAGTATTTGGGTGTACTCTTATTCAAATACAGGTATTGGGTGTACTGTATTCAATACAGTAATTTGGTGTACTGGTATTTCAATACATATTTGGGTGTACTGGTATTCAAATACATTATTTGGGTGTACTGGTATTCCCAAATACGTATTTGGGTGTACTTTTATTCAAATACAGTATTTGGTGTACTGTATTCGAATACGTATTTTGGTGTACTCTTATTCAAATACTTGTATTGGGTGTAACGGTATTCAAACACAGTATTTCGGTGTACTCTTATTCAAATACAGTATTTGGGTGTACTCTTATTCATACGTATTTGGGTGTACTGGTATTCAAATACAGTATTTGGTGTATGGTATTCCAAATACTGTATTTGGGTGGTAACTGGGATTCAAATACAAGATAATAAGAGATTATATAGCTTGGTAAGTAAATTCAATACAGATTTGGGTGTACTGGTATTCAAATACAGTATTTGGGTGTACTGGTATTCAAATACAGTATGTTAAGGGTGTACTGGTATTCAAATACAGTATTTGGTGTACTGGTATTCAAATACGTATTTGGGTTACTGGTATTCAAATACAGTACACGTTGGTGTACTGGTATTCAAATACAAAGTATTTGGGTGCTACTGGTATTCCAAAATACAGTATTTATGATAGTGTACTGGTATTCAAATAAAGTATTTGGGTGTGTACATGTATTCAAATACAGTAATTTGGGTGTACTGGTATTCAAATACAGTATTTGGGTGTAATGGTATTCAAATACATTATTTGTATATGATACTGGTAAAATAAATAATCAACAGTATTTGGGTGTACATAGGTAAACATTAAAAAACAAATAAGTATTTGGGATAGACAGTATTTCAAATACAGTATTTTGTGTACTGGTATTCAAAATGACAGTATTTGGGTGTACTGTTATTCAAATACAGTATTTGGGTGTAATGTATTCAATACAGTATTTGGGTGTACTGTATTCAAATACAGTATTTTGGTGTACTCTTACTTCCAATACAGCAATTGGGTGTACTGGTATTCAAATACAGTATTTGGGTGTACTGTATTTCAAATAACAGTATTTGGAATGTACTCTTATTCAATACCGCATTTGGGTATACTGGTATTCGAAATACAGTATTTGGGTGTACTCTTATTCAAATACAGTATTTCCGGTGTACCTCTTTAATTCAATACATACTTGGGTGTACTCTTATTCTAATACAGTATTTGGCTGTACTGGTTTTCAAATACAGTTTTGGGTGTAACTCTTATTCAAATACAGTATTTGGGTGTACTGGTATTCAAATTCCAGTAATTTGGGTGTACTGGTATTCAAATACCGTTTTTTTTGGGTGTACTCTTAATTCAAATAGCAGTATTTGGGTGAACTCTTATTCAAATACATATTTGGGTGTACTCTTATTCAAATAAGTATTTGGGTGTACTCTTTTTCAAATACAGTATTTGGGTGTAACTCTTATTCAAATACAGTAGTTGGGTGTACTGTATTCAAATACAGCATTTGGTTGTACTCTTTTCAAATCAGTATTTGTGTGGTACTGTTATTCAAATACAGTATTTTGGTGTACTCTGTTATTTCAAATACGTAGTTTGGGTGTACTGGTATTCCAAATACAGTATTTTGGGTGTACTGGTATGCAATACAGTATTTGGGTGTTTCTATTCAAATCAGTATTTGGGTGTACTGGTATTCAAATACATGCATTTGGGTGTACTTGTATTCAATACAGTAATTTGGGTGGTAACTGGTAATTCAAATACAGTATTTGGGTGTTCTCTTATTTAAATACAGTATTTGGGTGTACCGGTATTCAAATACATTATTTGGGTGTACTGGTATTCAAATACAATATTTGGGTGTCTTTATTCAAATACAGTGATTTGGGTGTACTGGTATTCAAATCAATATTTGGGTGTACTGGTATTCAAATATAGTATTTGGGTGTACTCTTATTCAAATACAGTATTTGGTTACTGATTATTTCAAATACAGTATTTTGGGTTGTACTCTTATTCAATACAGTATTTGGTGTGGTGTTGGGTGGTACTTATTCAAATACATATTTGGGTGTACTGGTATTCCAAATACAGTATTTTGGGTGTACTCTTATTTCAAATACCGTATTTGGGGGTACTGTATTCAAATCAGTATTTGGGTGTAACGTCTTTTCAAATACAGTATTTGGGTGGTACTGGTATTCAAATACAGTATTTGGGTGTACTCGTCTTCAATACAAGTATTTGGGTGTACGGTATTCAAATACAGTAAATTTGGGTGTACTCTTATTCAAATACATGTATTTGGGTGTACCGGTATTTCAATTACAGTAATTGGGTTGTACTTTATTCAAATACTGTATTTGTTGTACTGTTATTCAAATACAGTATTTGGGGTACTCTTATTCAAATACAGTTTTGGTTGTACCGCCTATCAAATACAGTATTTGGGGTGTACTGGTATTCAAATACAGTATTTGGGTGTACTCTATTCAAATACAGTAGTTGGGTGTACGCCTTATTCAAATACATTTATTTCGGCGGTACTCTTAATTCAAATACAGTATTTGGGTGTACTGGTATTCAAATAGAGTATTTGGGGTGTACTCTTATTCAATACAGTATTTTGGGTGTACCTTATTCCAAATACAGTATTTTGGTGTACTCTTCTTCAAATACAGTATTTGGTGTAACTGGTATTCAAATACAGTATTTTTGTGTACTCTTATTCAAATACAGTATTTGGGTGTACTGGTATTCAAATACAGATAATTTGGTGTACTGTATTCAACTACAAGTATTTGGGGTGTACTTATATCAAGATACAGTATTTGGGTGTACTCTTATCAAATACTGTATTTGGGGTGTACTGGTATTTCAAAATACAGTATTTGGGTGTACTGGGTATTCAAATACTGGTATTTTGGGTTGTACTGGTATTAAATACAGCATTTGGGTGTACTCTTATTCAAATACTGTAGTTGGGTGTACTGGTATTCAAATACAGTATTTGGTGTGTACTGGTAGTCAAATACAGTATTTTGGGTGTACTCTTATCAATACTGTATTTGGGTGTACTGGTATTTCAATACAGTGGATTTGGGTGTACTCTTATTCAAATTCATGTATTTGGGTGTAACTGGTTATTCAAATACAGTATTTGGGTGTACTCTTATTTCAATACTGTATTTGGGTGTACTGGTATTCAAAATACAGCATTTGGTGTACTTATTAAATACAGTATTTGGGTGTACGGTATTCAAATACGTATTTTTGGGTGTACTCTTATCAAAACAGTAGTGGGGTACTCTTATTCAAATAACTGGAGTATTTGGGTGTACTCTTATTCAAATACAGTATTTGGGTGTACTCTTATTCAAATACAGTATTTGGGTGTACTAGTATTCAAATACAGTATTTGGGTGTACATGTATTCAAATACAGAATTTGGTAGTACTCTTATTCAAATACAGTATTTGGGTGTACTGGTTTTCAAATACAGTATTTGGGTGTACTGGTATTCAAATACAGTATTTGGGTGTACTCTTATTCAAATACAGTATTTGGGTGTACTGGTATTCAAATACAGTATTTGGGTGTATTCTTATTCAAATACAGTATTTGGGTGTACTCTTATTCAAATACAGTATTTGGGTGTAGGCTACTGGTATTCAAATGCAATATTTGGGTGTACTGGCATTCAAATACAGTATTTGGGTCTTATTCAAATACGTATTTGGGTGTACTGTAGTCAAATTACAGTAAGTGGTGTACTTCTTTTCAAAATACAGTATTTGGGTGTCCTCTTATTCAATACAATATTTTGGGGTACTGGTATTCAAATACGTATTTGGGTGTATACTTGGTATTCAAATACAGTATTTGGGTGTACTGGTATTTCAATACAGCATTTGGGTGTACTCTTATTCAAATACAGGCAATTTGAGTGTACCTCTTATTCAAATACAGTATTTGGTGTACTGGTATTCAAATAGCAGTATTTGGGTGTACTGGTATTCAAATACAGTAATTTGGGTGTAACTCTTATTTCAATACGCATTTGGTGTACTCTTATTCAAATACAGTATTTGGTGGTACTGGTATCAAATACAGCATTTTGGGTGTATCTCTTATTTCAAATACAGTATTTGGGTTGTACTGGTATTCAAATACAGTATTTGGGGTGTATTGGTATTCAAATACAGTATTTGTGTACTCTTATTCCAAATCAGCATTTGGGGTGTACTCTTATTCAATACAGTATTTGGGTGTAACTGGTATTCAAATACGCATTTTTGGGTGTACTCTTATTTCAAATACAGCATTTAGGGTTTACTGGTATTCAAATACAGTATTTGGTTTACTCTTATTTCAAATACGCATTTGGGTTACTCTTATTCAAATAAGTATTGGGTGTACTGTCATCTACAAATACAGCATTTGAGTGTACTCTTATTCAAATACATTAATTTGGGTGTACCTCCTTTATTCAATACAGCATTTGGGTGTACTGGTATTCAAATACGTATTTTTGGGTGGCTCTTATCAAAACAGCTTTTGGTGTACTCTTATTCAATACGGAGCATTTTGGTTGTACTGGTATTCAAATACATTATTGTGGGTGTACTGGTATTCAAATACAGTATTTGGGTGTACTGGTATTCAAATACAGTATTTGGGTGTCCTGGTATTCATAATACAGTATTTGGGTGTACTGGTATTCAATACTGTCTTGTGGGTGTACTGGTATTCAATTAGTATTGGTGTACGCTTATTCCAATACAGGTATTTGGGTGTACGCTTATTCAAATGCAGTATTTGGGTGTACGCTTATTCAAATACAGTATTTGGGTGTACTGGTATTCAAATACAGTATTTGGGTGTACTCTTATTCAAATACAGTATTTGGGTGTACTGGTATTCAAATACGTATATGGGTGTACTTTTAATTCAAATACTGTATTTGGTGTACTGGTTTCAAATACAGTATTTGGGTGTACTGTTATTCAATACATATTTGGTGTATGGTATTCAATACAGTATTTGTGTGTACTCTTATTTCAAATACTGTATTATGGGTGTACTTTTATTTCAAATACTTGTAATTTGGGTGTACTGGGATTCAAATACAGTAGTTGGGTGTACTCTTATTCAAATAAGTATTTGGGTGTACTGTTTCAATAAGTATGGTTGTAGTATTTCAAATACGTATTTGGGTATCATTAAAGTATTTGGGTTATGGTATCAATACAGTTTGGTGTTGGTATTAAATACAGTATTTGGGTTGTACTGGTATTCAAATACAGTATTTGGGTGTACTGGTTTAAATCATTAGTTTGGGTTCTGTAATAAATATTTTGGTGTCTTTAAATTTCAATTTGGTGTACTGGTATTCAATACAGTATTTGGGTGCTCTATTCAAATACTTTTGGGTTGGTATTCAATCAAATATTTTGTGTAACTCTGTATTAAATACGTATTTGGTTCTGTTTCAAACATTTTTGGGTGTATGGTTAAAATTTTGGGTGTACTTATAAACATTTGGGTTACTGTATTCAAATAAGTATTTGGTTACGTTTCAAATACAGTATTTGGGTGTACTTTTTCAATACAGTATTGGTGGTATGGTATTCAAATACAGTATTTGGGTTACTGTATTCAATACGTTTTGGGTGTACTTATTCAAATACAGTATTTGGGTTACTCTTTTAAATACATTTTGGGTGATTTATTAAATACAGTTTTGGGTGTATCTTATTCAAATACAGTATTTGGGTGTACTCTTATTCAAATACAGTATTTGGGTTTGTTTCAATACAGTATTTGGGGTACTGGTATTCAAATACAGTATTTGGGTACTGTTTATCATTTTTAAATACAGTATTTGGTGTTTTGGTATTCAAATACATTGTTTTTGTATGGGTGTACTGGTATTCAATACAGTTTTTGGTGTACTGTTATTAATAATTTGGGGATGGTAGAATTTTTGGGTTGATTTATTCAAATACTTTGGTTGGGTTTTTTTATTGTGTTTACTGGTATTCAATAGTATTTGGGTTTCTTGTATTCAAATACAGTATTTGGGTGTATGTTTTCAATAAAGTATTTGGGTGTACTGGTATTCAAATACGTATTTGGGTGTACTTATTCAAAATACATTTGGGTGTCTTATTCAAATATATTTGGGTGTACTGGATTCAAATACAGTATTTGGTGTGTACTGGTATTCAAATACATATTTGGGTTGGTTTTTAATTTGGTGTACTGGTATTCAAATACATTTTGGGTTAAGTATTCAAATACATATGGTTACTGGTTTCAATATTGTATTTGGTGTTTTCAAATACAGTATTTGGGTGTACTGGTATTCAAATACAGTATTGTGGGTACTGGTATTCAAATACAGTATTTGGGTGTACTTTATTCAATAGTATTTGGGTGTCTGGTATTAAATACAGTATTGGGTGTACTTTATTCAAATACAGTTTTGGGTGTACTGGTATTCAAATACGTATTTGGGTGTATATTCAAATAGTTTTGGTTCTGGTATTCAAATACAGTATTTGGGTGTACTTACAAATACAGTATTTGGGTGTACTGGTATTCAAATAATTATTTGGGTGTACTTTATTCAAATACAGTATTTGGGTGTACTTTTAAAATGTTTTGGGTGTATGGTTTAAATCAGTATTTGGGTGTACTCTTATTCAAATACAGTATTTGGTGTAGTACGGTTTTCAAATACAGTATTTGGGTGTACTTATTCAAATACAGTATTTGGGTGTACTGGTATTCAAATACAGTATTTGGGTGTACTTTATTCAAATACAGTATTTGGGTGTACTGGTTCAAAACAGTTATTTGTGTATGTAATCATTATTGGTGTACTTATTCAAATTTGGGTTTACTCTTATTCAAATACAGTATTTGGGTGTATTAAATCAGTTTGGGTTCTCTTTTCAATACAGTATTTGGGTGTATGGTATTAAATACAGTTATTTGGGTGTACATTCAATCATTTGGGTGTACTGGTATTCAAATACAGTATTTGGGTTACTCTTATTCAAATACTGTATTTGGGTGTACTTTTTAAATACAGTTTTTGGGGTACTGTATTCAAATACAGTATTTGGGTGTACTGGTATTCAAATACAGTATTTGGGTGTAGTATTCAAATACGATTTTGGGTGTACTGGTATTCAAATACAGTATTTGGGTGTACTGGTATTCAAATACAGTATTTGGGTGTAGGGTATTCAAATACAGTTTTTGGGGGTAGTATTCAAAAGTAATGTTCTGAATGTATTGGTGTACTTATTCAAATACGTTTGGGTGTACTGGTATCAAATACAGTATTTGGGTTACTGGTATTCAAATACAGTATTTGGGTTACTGGTATTCAATACGATTTGGGTGTACTTATTCAAATACAGTTTGGGTGTACTGTATTCAAATACAGTATTTGGGTGTACTTTATTCAAATACAGTATTTGGGTGTTGTATTCTAAATACAGTATTTGGGTGTACCTGGATTCAAATACAGTATTTGGTTGTACTGTATTCAAATAAGTATTTGGTTTTTTCAATATTTTTGTATTTAATACGTTTTGTGTTCATGTTTGGGTACGTTTTAATACAGTATTTGCTTTCTTATTAATAATATTGGTTGTACTGGTATTCAAATAATTTTGGTGTTTCTTTTCAAATACATATTTGGTGTTCTTATTAAAAGTATTTGGTGTACCTTATTAAATACAGTATTTGGGTGTACTGTATTCAAATAATATTGGGTGTACTCTTATTAAATACGTATTTGGGTGTACTGGATTCAAATAAGTATTGGGTGTATGTATTTAAATACAGTATTTTGGTGTACTTATTCAAAATACAGTATTTGGGTTTCTTTTATTTTGGGTATTTTATTACAGTATTTGGATGTACTGGTTAAATCAGTTTTGTGTATTCAAATACATTTGGTTTGGTATTAAATACAGTATTTGGTGTACTTTTTCAAAATACAGTTTGGGTGTACTGTATTCAAATAAGTATTGGGTGTCAGGTATTCAAATACAGTATTGGGTTTGTTATGTATTCAATACATATTGTGGTGTACTGGTATTCAAATACAGTTTTTTGGGGGTACTTTATTCAAATACAGTATTTGGGTTTGTATTATTTTTGTATTTCAAATATCATTTGGGTGTACTTTGTTCAATACAGATTTTTGGGTGTTGGTATTTCAAATACAGTATTTGGGTGTCGTATTCAAATATTTTGGGTGACTTATTCAAATACAGTATTTGGGTGTACTCTTATTCAAATACAGTATTTGGGTGTACTTTTTCAAATACAATTTGGGTGTACTTTATAAATAAGTATTTGGTGTACTGTATTCAAATACAGTATTTGGGTGTATGATCAAATACAAATTTGGGTTACTTATTCAATACAGTATTTGGGTGTTTTTTCAATACAGTATTTGGGTGTACTGGTATTCAAATACAGTATTTGGGTGTACTCTTATCAAATACTATATTTGGGGGTACTGGTATTCAAATACAGTATTTGGGTGTACTGGTATTCAAATACAGTATTTGGTGTACTTATTCAAATACAGTATTTGGGTTGTAATGGATTAAAACAGTATTTTGGTTAACTGGTTTCTATTCAAATACAGTATTTGGGTGTACTGGTATTCAAATACAGTATTTGGGTGTACTGGATTAAATACAGTATTTGGGTGTACTCTTATTAAATACAGTATTTGGTGTATCTTATTCAAATACAATTTGGGTGTACTGGTATTCAAATACAGTATTTGGGTGTAACTTTATTCAAAACAGTATTTGGGGTACTGGTATTCAAATACAGTTTTTGGTGTATTATTCAAATACGTATTTGGTTACTGTATTCAATAGTATTTGGGTGTACTGGTATTCAAATACAGTATTTGGTGTACTGGTATCAAATACAGTATTTGGGTGTATTTATTCAAATACAGTATTTGGGTGTACTGTATTCAAATACAGTATTGGGTTTGTACTGGTATTCAAATACAGATTGGGTTACATCCATTTTGGGGTACTTTATTAAATACAAGTATTTGGTGTACTGGTATTCAAAACAGTATTTGGGTGTATGGTATTCAATAGTTTTTTGGTTGTGACTCTTATTAAATACAGTATTTGGGTGTACTGGTATTCAAATACAGTATTTGGGTGTACTTATTCAATACAGATTTGGGTGTACTGGTATTCAAAACAGTATTTGGTGTATGGTATTAATACAGTTTTGGGTGGTATTATTAATATTTTGGGTTACTGGTATTCAAATACAGTATTTGGTGTACTGGTATTCAAATACGTATTTGGGTGTACTGGTATTCAAATACAGTATTTGGTGTACTGGTATTAATACGTATTTGGGTGTACTTATTAAATACAGTATTTGGGTGTACTGGTATTCAAATACAGTATTTGGGTGTACTGGTATTCAAATAAGTATTTGGTGTATGTATTCAAATAGTATTTGGGTGTACTGGTATTAAAAGTATTGGGTATGGTATTAATACAGTTTTGGGTGTCTGGTATTCAATACAGTATTTGGGTGTACTGGTATTCAAATACAGTATTTGGGTGTACTGTATTCAATAGTATTTGGGTGTACTTTTATTCAAATACAGTTTTGGGTGTACGTATTCAAATACAAGTATTTGGGTGTACTGGTATTCAAATACAGTATTGGGTGTACTCTTATTCAAATACGTATTGGGTACTTTTAAATACATGTATTTGGGTGTATTCAAATACGTATTTTGGTGTACTGTATTCAATATAGTATTTTGGGTGTACTGGTATCATAAATCAGATTTGGGTGTACTGGTATTCAAATACAGTATTTGGGTGTATTAATGTATTTTTTAATACATGTATTTGGGGTTACTGGTATTCAAATACAGTATTTGGGTGTACTTATTCAAATACAGTATTTGGGGTACTGGTATTCAAAACAGTATTTGGGTTACTGGTATTCAAATACAGTATTTGGGTGTACTGGTATTCAAATACAGTATTTGGGGTACTTAATCATATTACAGTATTTGGTGTACTGTATTAAATACAGTATTTGGGTGTACTGTATTCAAATACAGTAATTTGGGTTATGTATTTTCAAATAGTATTTGGGGTCTGGTAAATACAGTATTTGGGTGTACTTTATTCAAATACAGTATTTGGGTGTACTGGTATTCAAATACAGTATTTGGGTGTACTGGTATTCAAATACTGTATTTGGGTGTACTGGTATTCAAATACAGTATTTGGGTGTACTTTTATTCAAATACTGTATTTGGGTGTACTGGTATTCAAATACAGTATTTGGGTGTACTGGTATTCAAATACAGTATTTGGGTGTACTGGTATTCAAATACAGTATTTGGGTGTACTGGTATTCAAATACAGTATTTGGGTGTACTGGTATTCAAATACAGTATTTGGGTGTACTGGTATTCAAATACAGTATTTGGGTGTACTGGTATTCAAATACAGTATTTGGGTGTACTGGTATTCAAATACTGTTTTGGGTGTACTGGTATTCAAATACAGTATTTGGGTTACTGTTATTCAATACATATTTGGGTGTACTGGTATTCAAATACAGTATTTGGGTGTACTCTTATTCAAATACAGTATTTGGGTGTACTGGTATTCAAATACAGTATTTGGGTGTACTGGTATTCAAATACAGTATTTGGGTGTACTGGTATTCAAATACAGTATTTGGGTGTACTGGTATTCAAATACAGTATTTGGGTGTACTCTTATTCAAATACAGTATTTGGGTGTACTGGTATTCAAATACAGTATTTGGGTGTACTGGTATTCAAATACAGTATTTGGGTGTACTGGTATTCAAATACAGTATTTGGGTGTACTGTTATTCAAATACAGTATTTGGGTGTACTGGTATTCAAATACAGTATTTGGGTGTACTGGTATTCAAATACAGTATTTGGGTGTACTCTTATTCAAATACAGCATTTGGGTGTACTGGTATTCAAATACAGTATTTGGGTGGGACCTTTATGGTATTCAAATTTCAGTATTTGGTGTACTCTATTCAAATACAGATTTGGGTTTACTGGTATTCAAATACAGTATTTGGGTGTACTCTTATTCAAATACAGTATTTGGGTGTACTCTTATTCAAATACAGTATTTGGGTGTACTCTTATTCAAATACAGTATTTGGGTTTACTGGTATTCAAATACAGTATTTGGGTGTACTCATATTCAAATACAGTATTTGGGTGTACTGGTATTCAAATACAGTATTTGGGTGTACTGGTATTCAAATACAGTATTTGGTGTACTCTTATTCAAATACAGTATTTGGGTGTACTGGTATTCAAATACAGTATTTGGGTGTACTGTTATTCAAATACAGTATTTGGGTGTACTGGTATTCAAATACAGTATTTGGGTGTACTCTTATTCAAATACTGTATTTGGGTGTACTGGTATTCAAATACAGTATTTGGGTGTACTCTTATTCAAATACAGTATTTGGGTGTACTCTTATTCAAATACAGTATTTGGGTGTACTGGTATTCAAATACAGTATTTGGGTGTACTCTTATTCAAATACAGTATTTGGGTGTACTCTTATTCAAATACAGTATTTGGGTGTACTCTTATTCAAATACAGTATTTGGGTGTACTGGTATTCAAATACAGTATTTGGGTGTACTGGTATTCAAATACAGTATTTGGGTGTACTGGTATTCAAATACAGTATTTGGGTGTACTCTTATTCAAATACAGTATTTGGGTGTACTGGTATTCAAATACAGTATTTGGGTGTACTCTTATTCAAATACAGTATTTGGGTGTACTGGTATTCAAATACAGTATTTGGGTGTACTCTTATTCAAATACAGTATTTGGGTGTACTGGTATTCAAATACAGCATTTGGGTTTTACTCTTATTCAAATACTGTATTTGGGTGTACGGTATTCAATACAGTATTTGGGTGTACTGTATTCAAATACGTATTTTGGGTGTACTGGTATTCAAATACAGTATTTGGGTGTACTTATTCAAATACGTATTTGGGTGTACTTATTCAAATACAGTATTTGGTGTCTGGTATTCAAAAACAGTTTGGGTTACTTATTCAAATACAGTATTTGGGTGTACTGGTATTCAAATACAGTATTTGGGGTACTCTTATTTAAATCGTATTGGGTGTACTGGTATTCAAATCGTATTTGGGTGTACTTTATTAATCGTATTTGGGTGTACTTACAATACAATTTGGTGTACTATTCAAATACAGTTTTGGGTGTACTGGTATTCAAATACAGGGATTTGGGTGTACTTATTTAAATACAGTATTGGGTGTACTTATTCAAATAATTTTTTTATTTGGGGTGTACGGTATTTGGCAAATACGTATTTGTGTACGTGTAATCAAATACGTATTTTGGGTGGTACTTTTGGTATTCAAATACGTATTTTNGCATTTGGGTGTACTGGTATTCAAATACAGCATTTGGGTGTACTGGTATTCAAATACAGCATTTGGGTGTACTGGTATTCAAATACAGCATTTGGGTGTACTGGTATTCAAATACAGCATTTGGGTGTACTGGTATTCAAATACAGCATTTGGGTGTACTCTTATTCAAATACAGCATTTGGGTGTACTCATAAAATAATATAATTGTTATTAGAAATACAAATATTCTCATTAGTATTCAAATACTTGGGAAAAGTATTTGTATTCTTTCTGCAAATCCTGAAACACACTGCTTTACACTCAACCCTTGTAGATCCCGCTTTTCCACTTATACATTTCTGTACAATCTGCACTTTCTACGCCTATCACGCATCACATATACGTATATCGCTCACCCATAATCTGATACAAATCACACACAAACATGCCTCACCCGCGTAAGCAGATCTTCATGCCCCGCCATCAAAAGATAACAGTTTTCATTGGCTGGGATGATTTAAGTCAATGAAATTTTAGTGTCGAAAAGATAGTTTTTTCATTGGCCCTCAGTGTCACAGCTGGGATGGCTGTTTCAGGAAGTGAAACTCTCATTGTGGTCTGGGCGCCATGGTTAAGCCTCGTTGGTCCACAGGGTTGGGTAGTGCTCGAGGGTACAAGAGCAGTTTGCCTGTTGTACTTATGAGATTGTAAGCAGAGGTTTACTGCTTGCGAGATTGTTATTTCTACATCGCACTTTTCCACATAGCAACCGTGGACGGTTCCAGTTATGCATGATGTAGAAGGGTTGGCTATTCTGTGTTTCCATCTGCTTAAAAGTCTAATTCATATAAAAAAGGGCTGTATTGAGATTTTTAGTCATTTTTAAGATTTGTTCTGCTTTCAGGTTTTAACCTGTACAGCCCCGCTGAGGCTCTGAGCCGTCAGGTGATGGGAGGCTCAAAATTGACGGGTCTGGCGTTACAAAATTATAAATTTTTGGCGGGGCTCAACGGGTTAAGTCGGCCGCAACAGTGTTTTCCTTCTTAAATTTCATAAACCTCTTGAGCAGTCTCAAATTTTTTTTGTTCCTTTAAAATTCTGCAGTACTTCTTTCATCAAAATGTCCTACTCAATGAAATATATATAACATAACAAATCCGTTTATTACCAGCAATCGTTATCTTTAATGATGCTACATGAAAAAGTAGTTTTACTTTCTTCACCAGGTACCAGCCAATGCCCTGCTGGAAGCACCTCGGGTACACACACCTTGAGATCTTGGCCACCTGACACATGTACACACACACACACACACACACACACACATTCACTCAATGTGAAAGTTTTATATCTACAGAAAGATCCTGTTGCCGCTAAGCATGCACACATAACAAGACATAATTACACACATAACCTCTCACTTCAACAAGGAGGTACGTCACTACCACCTCCACGCCACGGCAGTCACCAACCTTGCTTCTTTACTGAAAAGTGAGTCACCTCAATACTTCATGAAATTCACATGACTCATCTCAGAGATGAGAGCAGCACAGACACAATGAGGCTGCACACAAGCAATTTTGATTAATATTGTTCTGACGCACATTCCTCATGCAATACATTTAGCTGCAGAAACACTCGCACACACACACACACAAACCTGATACAGGGGCCACGTCACTTTTAGAGACAGGAGAGAATGAAAGGGAGACAACCCTGCTGAATGATGTCATGACATGATGAGTGAAATTCACATTGGTGATATGGCAATAAAGAATATCATCAATATACGTTGTATTTCCTCCTAGCTTGCTTAGACTAGTATGTCCTATTTTGTTTTGCAATGTGCTGAAATTCAACCCAAACTATCAATTATGATGTGTATTTTGGAGCATAATAACACTTGATGGAACATGAATGATGGACTATCTACATTCCTTATAAAGGAAATAACAGTGACAATGGAGAGAAGAGAACCTTTGGAAGGCTTAGTGAGACATGAGCAGGATTTCAGAAAAGCCAATTCATTCAAAAGTAGCATGAGAAGAAATGTTTGCATGCTACTGGATGTAATGTCCAAAAGAAACCCAAGTAGAAGCGTTTTTGTACAACTAAAATGTGGCGCCTGAATTCACCTTAAAAGACCAGCACGTTTGAGATTTTGCTCCTGCCAATCATCTACACGACCCTCCAAAATAAATAAATTAATATCTGGCACATGAATGCATCCAGCATTCAAACTGACTGCATATAAACGTTAGTATAGGGATTTACCTGAATTTTTAGTCAATAAGGCATTAAACCAAAGTTTCTGAGGGAGAAAATGTACCCTGAGCCCGTCCAAATGGCACACTATTACACAGGTCCTGTCGGGGAATGTTTCACTGCTGCAACACACGAAAACATTCCCAAGTGTTCTTGATACACCCCCCCCCACCTGCCTCACAACAAGGGACCTCTGCCAGCCACCCCCTGCCTCACAGCAGGGGACCTCTGCCAGCCACCCCCTGCCTCACAACAGGGGACCTCTGCCAGCCACCCCGCCTCACAACAGGGGACCTCTGCCAGCACCCCTCTCACACAGGACCTCTGCCGCCACCCGCTCCAACAGGGGACCTCTGCCAGCCACCCCCTGCCTCACAACAGGGGACCTCTGCCAGCCACCCCCTGCCTCACAACAGGGGACCTCTGCCAGCCACCCCCTGCCTCACAACAGGGGACCTCTGCCAGCCACCCCCTGCCTCACAACAGGGGACCTCTGCCTGCTCCATCATTGCACCGCCTCTTGGACAACACACAAACAAAAGTCGGCTCGGGGACTAGGGTCTCCTTTGAAGCTATCACAGTGTAGCTCTGAAGCAATAGCTTCCGTCGGCTTATCCTACAACATTATGAACACTGACGGATCATCCTATAAAATCTTTACCACGAATTTAATATCTTGTAAAAAATTATATGTTATTGTCCCTCCAAGTGCTGCCTACCTTAGTACAGCTTGTATACAAAATTACACTAAATAGTTCTACGTACTATACACATACAAAAGTAATTATGCAACACTCCCATCCCTTCAACTCATAGAATAAATAATAGTCTCATCACTAGTACACTACCACATGAAGATATCACAACTACTAGCCACCACGGGAAGTACTAACCTGTGATCCACTGCACTCCCATTCCTAGGCTAGCTATTCACCTATGATATTCTCCTCCTAGCACTGACACCAATCTCATCATCACTTCTTCAGGTCAAGCTTGTCCTTCAGCTTGCTCTTGAGGCCACTGGTTCCCTTGGTCTTCTTGGCCACGTCCTTCTTCTCCTCCGTCATCTTCTTCACCATTTCCTCCGCTTCCTTCATTCTGGAAATCAACAAATAGGGATTTAATAAAGGAGAGGTAGGAAAAGTTCTTACGGCTTTTAACCAGGGTAGAACAAGAAGTAACGGGCTCAAGCTGGAAAAGCGTAGATTTAAAAAAGAAATAGGGAAAAGCTGGTTCACAAATAGGGTGGTAAATGATTGGAATGGACTCAGTTGTCAGGTAGTTAGTGCGGGAGTCATTAGAGAGCTTTAAAGGGAGGGTAGATAAATTCATAGATGGGGATGAAAGGTGGATGTAGGTAGTGTTGAGTGACAGGAACTCTCTCGTTTAGGTCTCACGGCCTCTTGTAGCTTCCTTATTTTCTTATGTTCTTAAATACTTCTGTGAAATTGTCATTAGTTATTTTCTGATTGAAGACCTACATCAATGTGTTTAGGTTAGCTCGTGTAGCTTCAATTGTTGTCAATCATTTAAATTGCGATAGTATTAACGTGACTTGAGCTACTAATTAATTTTTGATCTGACGTACAGAGATATATATTGTCAATAACTTTAAATTTGGCGGAAGAAAAAAAAAAAAAAAAAAAAAAAAAAACACCGGCAAAAAAAACCTCGTGCCACAAATTGAAATGATTAACGGTGACAGTGGAATAGGAAGCGTATCATCGAAAGTCTAACCTCTTCAGACATTATGGGAAAATCTGACGTTAAACAGGAAGATAATGATGATCAGTGTGTTTGTGGAATATAAACACTATAGTCAACTTTTTTATTATGGTCAAAATGCAGTAAGGAAGCCACGCCCCCTGCCTCCCCTTCTATTGTACGGGGCAGCTGATTGGTGCATTCCTCGTATCATCACTACCAATCACAAAATCTTCAACATTTAACAGTGCGTGACCACTGGACAGAGCAATCTTCACTCCAGAGGGTGACAAAATCAAAAACCCCTCTGTAGTGAAGATTGCTCAGTCCAGTGGTCACGCGCTGTTAAGTAGTGAAGATATTGTGATTGGTAGTGATGATACGAGGAATGCACCAATCAGCTGCCCCGTACAATAGAAGGGGAGGCAGGGGGCGTGGCTTCCTTACTGCATTTTGACAATAATAATAAAAAAAGATTATACATCGTATCTGCCGTGCTTGGTCAAATTATGCTGCTACAATATCATTCAGCAAAATAGAGATCACGTCCACCTAATCACTGCTAATACTCATGGGGAAACTGGCATGCCTGATAACTAAATACCTTGAAGTGCATATATTACAGTTCTCACATATGTAATTGCCCCAAAAGAACTCCAGTCTTCACTAATAAACATCCATGACATGTCTTATGCAGTAAAATGTTTAGCACGATTCTTGAAGCTTTAAACAAAAAACATGAGCCAGTTGTTTCCGTGGCACCGTCATCACACACTGCCTGCGTTTTGGTGACTGTTCTTTTCATGCCGTTCTTCCTCCTACATTCTCACACATAGGAATGACCTTGGATATGACTTGGGGTAATGGTGTGTTGCTGGCATGACAGAAGGCCACTGTGATCCATTGGCTACTGGGCGTCCTTCTCATGGCTAATATCATACAAGTCATTGAACAGAAATGTGGCATAATTATGTCAACACAACCACCTGTAACCATATCAAATGACAGACAACCACCTTTTTGATTCCCTAAAAGTATAGTTTTAAAAGTGTTCACAATATATACCTTTGCTTGAGGATTTTGTTTTGTTCCTTCTGCCATATGAGCATGAAGTCATTGCAGAACGGCGACCAAACACTGAAGAAGTCATTGGGCGTCACCTCGGTGCCTTTGCCGGAAAACTGGAAGTACTTCATGATCAAGTCAAACCTGTGGAATAAAAAGATCAATGCATTTTGTGAAGGAGCTTGATGAGGGAGAATAATTAATCAATCAGCTCAACATTCTATTGTTGAGAACACACTATACACCAGTGGTCACTTACTGTGCCTTGCACTCATTGAGGTACTTCTCCTTGGCTGCTATCTCCTTCTTGGCTGAAAGACACACACAAATAAGACCTTTGATGCCTTGACTCAACTTCAATGCAAAATATTACATATGTATATTTGCCTTTAATACAGAACTTGTATAAATCGTGTGCCAGCAGATGTGTCTCACTGTAAACAGCTTTTAGGCTTGGAGTAGGTGTTAGATTATCCTGATTTTCCTTTGCTTCTATGAGGAACAGTGTCAAAAAAAAAAAAAAAAAAACCTATCACTGTCTCATTAAAGTACCTTAGCATTGCCATAAAATAAAAAGCAACATGATTTGCTACTTCAATGCTTCTGTCACAGGTCCATTTTTGACATGTTGACAGGACAGGCAGGCCCGAGACTAATTGTTTTGCCGGGACTAGTTTGGACCATCGCAAACTCATAATGTTTTTTTTAAGGTCTTGTTGTCAACCAATAACTTAAAAAGTGTCATTTCATTGGGGGATGCGGAGGTGGGGGGGGGGGGGGGGGGGAGAGAGAGAGAGGAGAGAGAGAGAGAGAGAGAGAGAGAGAGAGAGAGAGAGGAGAGAGAGAGAGAGAGAGAGAGAGAGAGAGAGGAGGGGGGACAGCATAATGATTGGGAACCATAACAAAGGATATCATTCAGGCAGCACTGAAGACTTTCTGAGCCTCCCCAGCCCACCTGTGGCCGTGAAGTCTGTCATGCGGTCCTTGAAGGGCTGCAGGTGCTCCTCGTCAGACTTCCTGATCACTTTCTCGGCACGGTTTTCGCACACTGTAAGGAGAGGCACACAAAGGGTCATGAGGGCTTACTCTGCTGTGTGGTTCCTAACCCTAACACGACATGTCTGGTTATTTTTTCCATAAACACCAAGATCTACATCAAGTCTGTTTTTTATCGGGATTTTACCATCTATTTTTTCTATAATCCTGCCAGTCTTCCCATCTTGGGTGTGAGCCAGTACTGCAGCACACCAGATATGGTTACACGAAGCTACAAAAGTGGTAAATAGGTAATAAAAAAGAAGTATCCATGCATCAGTAATATAAACACACAATAATAGAAAAATACACTTTTGGACAACTAAAGAAGCTTACTAAAAAATTACTGTGAGCAACATCTGGCTGTAGTATTAGTCAACGTTCTGTTTGTGGATTTACTTAAAGCATATTTTCCAGATAAACTTGCTGTGCCTTGGTGGCACACTAAAGGGGCTGTTGCTTTTCCCTTTGCTTTGCGGCACATGTGTGTTCATGAAAATTATTAATATCCGTATAATTAAGAGGATTATGGATGTTGGCACAAACAAATGCCCTGCCCCTGCCAGTGATCAGCAGCAGGCAGCAGTTACTGACTCCCACACACAGACACCCTGCTGAGGCTCAGCATAACCTTGTTAAGGAGCCATCAAATACAGGTAAACCATGTCTCCATCTCCACGCCTCATCTTAGTCCAGACAATAAGACCAATAATACTCTTGGTTATATATATACACACACAGCACAATACACAATTAAGAAATTGAACAATTTTAAAAATCATATGAACTTAAAACCTAACATTCATGGTTTTCATTGATTTGCATGTCAATTTTTTTTCTTCAAAATGTTCTGCTCTCTTGAAAGCCACCAAGCACTCACACCCATGCATGACAGGTTGTGCACGCAAATACTCTTGAAAGCCGCCAAGCACTCACACCCATGCATGACAGGTTGTGCACGCAAATACTCTTGAAAGCCGCCAAGCACTCACACCCATGCATGACAGGTCGTGCACGCAAATACTCTTGAAAGCCGCCAAGCACTCACACCCATGCATGACAGGTTGTGCACGCAAATACTCTTGAAAGCCGCCAAGCACTCACACCCATGCATGACAGGTTGTGCACGCAAATACTCTTGAAAGCCGCCAAGCACTCACACCCATGCATGACAGGTTGTGCACGCAAATACTCTTGAAAGCCGCCAAGCACTCACACCCATGCATGACAGGTTGTGCACGCAAATACTCTTGAAAGCCCCAAGCACTCACACCCATGCATGACAGGTTGTGCACGCAAATACTCTTGAAAGCCGCCAAGCACTCACACCCATGCATGACAGGTTGTGCACGCAAATACTCTTGAAAGCGCCAAGCACTCACACCCATGCATGACAGGTTGTGCACGCAAATACTCTTGAAAGCTGCCAAGCACTCACACCCATGCATGACAGGTGTGCACGCAAATACTCTTGAAAGCCCCAAGCACTCACACCCATGCATGACAGGTTGTGCACGCAAATACTCTTGAAAGCCGCCAAGCACTCACACCCATGCATGACAGGTTGTGCACACAAATACTCTTGAAAGACGCCAAGCACTCACACCCATGCATGACAGGTCGTGCACACAAATACATCGCCCAGGGCTACCATTTGCCCACCTTATGGTATTCAAAATTCTGATCACCTAACGAGAACATCTGTCACTTTTCATCATTTGAATCAATAAATTTTATTATCCAATGGAGTTTGCTGAAAAAGAAAAGAAAAGAAAAAAAAAATCATGCAGGCAGTAATACTGAACATAAGTTATACTCATTAGACCAGGGTTCTTCAAAGTACTTGTCGCGACCCAATACTGGGTCGCAAGCCTTTGCTCAGTGGGTCACCACATCGTAAACTGATCATTATATAATCAATATGTGAAATGCATTAATAAGAGAGAGGAGAGCGAGGAGAGCGAGAGCGAGAGAGCGAGAGAGAGAGAGAGAGGAGAGAGAGAGAGAGAGAGAGAGAGAGAGAGAGAGAGAGAGAGAGAGAGAGAGAGAGAGAGGAGAGGTAATGTGATGGGAGGAAGGCAGGACTGTACAAAATGTTCACTGCAGTCAATTAATATATTTTTCTCTATAGTAGTTACAATTAAGAAACTGACATATTTGTTAAAATTAATAGATAAAATACATTGGCAACTCAAAAATATGCAAATTATTGAATAAAAAATGCAATGTAATGCAGTATATGATGAGCAGATTAGATGATAGATGTATGAATGTAAAAAAAAAATGCATCGGCAAGAATAAAGAGCAGTACAGACGTAAAATGGGGTCGTGAATGTAAGAATAAAATCAAACTGGGGTGGATGAAAAAAGTTAGAAAGACACACTGGCATAGAGACTAGATCACATACCTTAAGGTTTTCGAGGGAACGTTAGATCAGCTCCAGGCTTCAAAATGATGTGGATACGAGCATCACATGTAGGGGTCGGGGATGGGCAGCTGCACTTGCTCTGTGCCCGCCTCAGCACCCTCGTATTTCTGAAAGGAACCAACCAAATCAGAATCATAAAAAAATGGGGAAAAAATATTTCTTGTAAAATTTTGGTTTGATAAATAATATAATCTGTGTGACCCAACACTACGGCACCCACTATACACATGGGCACCAACTATCAGGATCTGACCAACAGTGTTTGAGCCGCATAACCGTCAGAACGACAGTCATGACAGCACACACTGAGGTCCTGCTCTGCCACATCAGTAACACAGAATGGGCACAAAAACCCACCTGCTGACTAAAGATATGGCTCAGGCTCTTAACAACCTATCTCAAATCACATAATGCAAGGCAATGAGAATAGGATTAGTTTTTACGCATTTTCACTCAACTCACAGTTTTCCCCTCGTTTGCGTTGACGGGATCTACACTTACGTACTTCAATGTGTGGTAGAAATAAATAATGCCATAATGACCATGGTCCAGAAACCACCACAGTTTGTTGCAGCACCTTCACCCTCATAAGTGGCCCTATAATCACTGCTCTCTCTGTCCCTACTCTCCATGCTGTACATTTTACCATTTCCTTTCAACCTTTAAAGAAAAAAAAATAATAACAATCAAATTTCAATACTGTCATAGTCACTATTTCTTATGCATAATACATGATACTTTACCTCAATATATTTGTTAACAACGAAGTGCAGCAGGGTAAAGTTAGCCTCTTTGCTCCTGACATCTTTGATCTTGGGCAGAATCTCCAGTCCGAAGCCGTCGGCCTGGCCTCTGGTCCTGTTGCCGCCGTTCATGTAATTCCCGATGGCCAGGATCAGCCCAAAGATTTTCTTGATGCTGTCACTCGTCAGGATCTGGAAAATAAATCATAAAATTATAAATCTAGTGACTTGGCAAGTAGAAGTAATGCACTAATCACCTTCTTTCTGTTTAAAGTCAGTTTTGACCACAATCTGTATGAACTAGACGGCCGATGACACGCTTCCAACTATCTCTATCCATTGCCTCAACTTTTTCAATGCAAGGATAGGGATAGTTGGAAGCGTACAAACAGTGACTCGGGTTGATGGTTTAAAAAAGACTAGTCAATAATATAATCTGTGTGACCCAACACTACGGCACCCACTATACACATGGGCACCAACTATCAGGATCTGACCAACAGTGTTTGAGCCGCATAACCGTCAGAACGACAGTCATGACAGCACACACTGAGGTCCTGCTCTGCCACATCAGTAACACAGAATGGGCACAAAAACCCACCTGCTGACTAAAGATATGGCTCAGGCTCTTAACAACCTATCTCAACTCGTACACCCTACCACTCATCACTGTCGGCGCTTCCCGTTGATTGAGTGTTCGTCACTCAAAAGTGGCAGTGTGGACAGGATGCCAAGGAGCAAAATTTAACCGAACGGACACAACTCTGGCAACGGCATTGCTCGTCGGCAAGCAGCGACGGGAAGCGCCGCGGTGGTGAGTGGTGGTGTGTACGGGGCTTAATGGAAGTCAATGGGGAAAGAATAAAACATCACTGCACTAAACATCACTGTGTAAAAACTTCTATAATGAAGTCATCTGGTTATAGTCTCCATAATAAGTAAGTTTGCAAAATTTTTAGTGTAGAAGTATGACAGGAGTGCCAACTTCCTACTAATGGCATATTATAATCAACTCAGTTCTGTACTCTTGTCATGTGTGTCAAGGAGGCCGAAGAATTTAGAACATTAGCAGGACTCTTACTTCTATGCAGGAGTGCAGCATTTCATTACGGCTGTGTATGTTTTCCACCTCCTCGGCAAAGGTGGCCTGGAACATGAAGCACGCTGTCCGCTCTGCAAATTCATTGATCTTGGAAAGATCAAGAAGAAATCTGAAAAAAAAAAAAATTCTTTGAACTTTGAAATTGACATCAGAAAAAAAAAACATTTCTGAACCTATACAATAATTGTACAATAACTGTGGTGTAATAGAATACTGAAATCATGAACCACGATACCTTATGCCATTTAAATTTGTCATAAACACACTGTTTAGCAAAGGTCTCATAGGAAATTGCATTACAAGGTTGTTTTCTTACATTCTCCAAATTTCAGAGAACACAAACAATAACATTCTTATGTAAACAACACAAACAAATCAAATCTTCAAATGCGAGGGAAGGGACCCAAAAAAAAAAGAAATATGAAATATAAGTCGGGTGCAAAAATGAGACAATGAAATTTGAGATGGTGGTGGACGAGATATTTATACTCGCCGCACGTTAAGTTGGTGAAAATTGTCCCCCTCACTCCCCCCTTCTGAACGCACGGGAATGGCTGAGGTGTTGGGTGTTGGGGCTTTTGGGTGGAACTTGGAGTAAGGCATTCTCACCCAACACCCAACACTTCAGCCAATCCCATGCGTTGGGAAGGCGGGAGTGAGGGGCCCTATTTTCGCCACCTTAACGTGCGGCGACTATAGTGTTTGTGAGAAGTGAGCTCAAGAGTGAACTACAGGAAAACGAAGGTGATGGTTTTTGAGATGAAAGAAGGGGATTCACACTAATAGGCCTTGTAGAGTGCTTGTGCCAGCAGTGGGAAGGTGGGAGCTAGTGTTGGGAGGGGGGAGAATGGAGGCAGCAAAAAATCTTTAGTTGAATTTTGTCGCAATACAGTATAAAAAATTGTTGCCTGCCGTCTGAGCCCTCGGTGGCCAGTAAAGGCTTTGATGCAAAATTATACTGTTGCAATAAGAGCTAATGGAATCACATCAACAGTTCCTTTATTGCAGCATCATATAGAAAACATAGAAAAATATGTTACACTACACATCATGTATTTATGTGACACAATCAGCCTAATACTAGGGTAATAATAGGGTGGTAAATGACTGGAATGGACTCGGTCGTCAGGTAGTTAGTGCAATAGGGAGTTTTAAAAGGAGGCTAGACAGCTTTATGGATGGGGATGATAGGTGGATGTAGGTAGTGTTAAGTAACAAGAACTACTGTCATGGAGGGAGGGGGGGGGGGGGTTCTCTTCTCTTTACTCTCTTGTGTGCGGGAGGGAACACATCAGCCTCTTTCTGGACACACATGGGGTACTTTGTTACACTGATGGGAGCTGCTCACCCTGCCAGTGGCCTCTTTACCTCAGCCTTCACGTGTGCGATGGGAAACATGACATCTGTCCCTTCTCCGCAGCACATTGGACTCGGCTGGTAATTCATAATTCGGAAATAAATTAAATCTTTTTCCTTCCTTCGTAGGGAGTCGAACCGCCGCCACTTCAGACCAGCACGTTACCGATTCCGCCATAAGGTTAGCCCTATGGTTTAACGGCTTCTGATGTATTTATCCTCATTACACTACCACGTATAGGTCTCACGGCCTCTTGTAGTTTCCTTGTTCTAATACAATGACTTACTGTTCCGGCTTGTCCAGGGGGATGTCCGTCATGGCGTCCTGCTGGGCCTTGATCATGGTCACCTCCGCCTCACTCCCTCGCTGCACGGACCCAAAACAAAGGCCTCTTTAGTATTACCAAAATCCCTACAATAAACTGATTTTTTTATATATACTGCATAAGATATCTTTACTGATTCTGAACATTTACTGCCTTAACCCCTTGAGACCCAGAACGTAATATCTATTGTAATTTGACTACCATTAGATGATTTTTAGTGAATATAAGCAATATTTTACAGATATGACCTGTTTAGTATCCTTGTCCACTAACTAATTTGGTATATTCAGTTACTTTTCGTAATTTTATAGCTCAACAACAGACAATTTTTTATAGCCAAGGAAAGATCTGGGTGTGAAGGGTTGACTGGTCTGCCTTGTAAGTCATCTGTGTCCGTCCTTAGTAACAACTAAAAAAATAGATACAAAAAAAAGGCCTACTCCCAAACCTGATGGGCGGCACCTCACCCAGAGCAGTGGCTTCACAAAGAATACTTCCTATAGTCTATTTTATTTATTATGGTCAAAATGCAGTCAGGAAGCCACGCCCCCTGCCTCCCCTTCTACTCTACGGGGCAGCTGATTGGTGCATTCCTCGTATCATCACTACCAATCACAGTATCTTCACTACTTAACAGTGCGTGACCACTGGGACAGCAATCTTCACTATAGTCTATTCACTTAAGCCTGGATTCCTGGGCTGGGAGCTGCTCGCTGCCTAGACGAGTTTGTAAGGACGTCACTGATTGGCTGATAGACTCGGGCTGGGTGGTGATGGTGGTGGTACTTGCCTCGCCTCAACCCAAAACCCTTGCGTTGCCTCAGAAAAATATTCATATTTCTTGGCTTTACTCACCTCTTACACAAGATAGGCCTATTTTGTTTGCATCAGTGAATCAGGCAGTGATTGTTCAACAACAACACGCCATTCATAACTCAATAGGGTAAAAAATAAAGTCATGACTGACTATCACAAGAGTAGGCGGACTTTTAGGTTTTCAGTGCACTGAAATGTTGTACTCCTACCCGATATTACCAAGCTACCAGATTATATTTATAAAAGCTGAGCCTACCATCGTGTTCATAATACATTGCTGCATATCATGAGCATAAAAAAATTACACTAAGACTACACTAATATTAAGATAATTGAAGGAAAGTAAAAGAGTGTATAAAAAATTTTTCTTGCTTATTTTGCTTCAACTCGCTGTAACTCCATAAGTTTTGGTCGCATTCAATTTTCAAGAACTGTTTCAAAATCCTTATACTTTTCCGCTACCTGTGGGATGTAGCACGTACCAATAAGGAAAAGAGTAGGTGGTCAAAATGGCTAAGAAAGTTAAACTGTTTCAAACTGGTGCCGTGACGGGTGGAGCCTCTGATAGCTCTCCCGAGAAAAAGTCTCTCCTGTATAGGAGCAATGCTCACCCGTCACTGTGCCAGTTTGCAGTAGTAGTTTAACTTTCTTAGCCATTTTGACCACCTACTCTTTTCCTTATTGGTACATGCTACATACCACAGGAAGCGGAAAAGTATAAGGATTTTGAAACAGTTCTTGAAAATTGAATGCGACCAAAATTTATGGAGTTACAGCGAGTTGAAGCAAAATAAGCAAGAAAAAATGTTTATACACTCTTTTACTTTCCTTCAATTATCTTAATAATAGTGTAATCTTAGTGTAATTTTTTTATGCTCATGATATGCAGCAATGTATTATGAACACGATGGTAGGCTCAGCTTTCATAAATATCATCTGGTAGTTTGGTAATATCGGGTAGGAGTACAACATTTCAATGCACTGAAAACCTAAAAGTCCGCCTACTCTTGTGATAGTCAGTCATGACTTTATTTTTTACCCTATTGAGTTATGAATGGCGTGTTGTTGTTGAACAATCACTGCCTGATTCACTGATGCAAACAAAATAGGCCTATCTTGTGTAAGAGATGAGTAAAGCCAAGAAATATGAATATTTTTTAAGGCAAGGCAAGGGTTTTGGGTTGCGGCGAGGCAAGTACCACCACCATCACCACCCAGCCCGAGTCTATCAGCCAATCAGCGACGTCCTTACAAACTCGTCTAGGCAGCGAGCAGCTACCAAGAATCCAGCTTAAGTGAATAGACTATACAGAGGGTGACAAAATCAAAAATCCCTTTGTAGTGAAGATTGCTCTGTCCAGTGGTCACGCGCTGTTAAGTAGTGAAGATATTGTGATTGGTAGTGATGATACGAGGAATGCACCAATCAGCTGCCCCGTAGAATAGAAGGGGAGGCAGGGGGCGTGGCTTCCTGACTGCATTTTGACCATAATAAATAAAATAAGACTATAAATACCCACATAAATATTCATATTGACTTTTTAATTGATAACATTTCCACATATTCAAATTTTACAAAAAAATAGATTTTATGCAAATAAATATATTTCATAAAAAAAAAGAAAAAAAAAAGCAATCACAGAAAAGCACATTTATGAAGTTCTATGCACTATTTTTCAGAGAGAGAGAGAGAGAGAGAGAGAGAGAGAGAGAGAGAGAGAGAGAGAGAGAGAGAGAGAGAGAGAGAGAGAGAGAGAGAGAGAGAGAGAGAGACACCCCGCACTATAGGGAATACAAAAGTCCCATCACCAGAATAACCAACACTGAATTATAAACAATGACAGATTTTTTCAAAGTCCACAACTTACAATCTTGAGCAACAAAATGAATGTATGACCTATCTCTCACATTGTAGCCATTACCACTGTCCTAAGTTCAATTCCCAATGCATGGAATGATAAATTCAGAAAATGGAGAGTATGTGACTCGTTCAGAAAGCCTCACCAATTAATTACACTATAATTTGATTCTCTTCACTTAATTCATTGTAAACTTAATGAAATATCCAGAGCCATGACAAGCAGCACACAATGTAGAAGTTTGGAATAGACTAAATGAGGAGGTGATATCGGCAAAGAATGTGCACCAGTTGAAAGAAAGACTGGATCAATGTAGATACGGAGACGGGGCCCCACGAGTGTAGCTCAGGCCCTGTAAAGCACAACTAGGTCAATACACACCACTTCATAGATCTGCTGCAGCACCTCCTGATCCAGCACAGACATGTCAAAGTTGTACACCGCTGGAAGGAACAGAAAGTAGTGCACGGTCAAGGCTCAAACGGAAAAAAAAATATATAATAAATATATATATATATAAAAAAAAAATATATATATATGGGTCAAGGCTCCAACGTAAAAAAAGTTAAATAAAAAAAAAATAAAAAAAAATACATATAGAAAAAAAAAATATATATATATATATAGTATATATAATAAAAATTTCAGTAAGAAAGTTTCATCAGGTTTATAAAATTTCTCACAATGCTTTACTTTTTGTCATGGTGTACAAGTTTTAACAAGAATATTCAATAACAGCCAAAACACCCTTTTCAACACAAGATTAGGATTTTGTTAAGCTTTCATTTAAATCAATGTTCTATGTGAAGTGTTACTTATAAGGTTTATTAATGTAAATCTGCAGACAAGCTCATTCTCACCATTTTCCACATCAGCAATGTCTAAATGTTGACTTTGGATGAAGATGCCAACATTCTGCGACCGCTTGCTGTCCAACACTTTGGCCACCTGGAAATATTTCAAGAGATGAGCTCTGCCATAACTCACACATCAATTTAATCTAGTGTAATAGGAATCAAGTCTAACAAGAAAGGAAAAGTTCACCTGTTTCTCATACAAAACATGACATTTATAAAAGGGAAAACTTCAAAAGTTTCAAAGGAGGAGTGCTTGGATACCGAGCGAGTGCTGCCCGCCGGATGTATTTCTTATTGCTTACTTAATAAACTTAAGATTGGATTATCGGTGCATTAGTGTTATCCTTGTCAGTAAGCCTAGCTTGTGTCCTTGAACCCTGCTGGTAGTACGGAAGTGTTAAGTGTAGTGTGGGGCATTTTGAAGTTTTTGTCCACCGAGTTTATTTATTTCATATTTTTTGCGAGGCGAGGTCGCCCTGCATCCACACAGCCCGCACCCAACACAGAGACAGGGACGTGTGATGTCACAAGACAACCATGACACCAAGTAGTTGAGCATTACATTATACAACATGCAGAGTATTTCACATTGAAGTGCAGCCCCACCCAATGTCAACAGCCCCACTGTTTTGACTCGTACCCCTGGCCCGGGTGGCAGCCCAGAGCAGTAAAGCATCTGCTATTACCTGATTTAAGACCCAGTTTATGAGGATTTTTTTGGGGGGAAATATGAAGAATCGGAGAGGAATTCAGCCTGCAGGTTAATGCACAATTAAGCCTGTCCTCTAAGAAAGACCTTCTAAGGTGTGCACAAGATCCATTACATGTTACAACACCATTGTACACACCTTAACCTTGGCAGGCTTGGCTTCCTTCTTCTTCTCCTTCTTGGGCTGCGCCACCTGCCGGGCAAACAAGTCCACAAACTCTGTCTCGTCAAAGTCTTCCTCCTCCAGCAGGTCCCACAGCGGGGCGCCTGAGATCCTCCTGGAATAGGTTTACAAGTTTCATGGTGGTAACTTTGTCTTCACAGTATCTTGATTTTAAGACAGTCACATTCTCAGCCCTCCATGTTGACACGGCAGTAATGCTACTCACTTCTTCTTGGCGGAGCGTTTACTTTTCTTCTTTGTTAGGGTTTGAGATTTGCTTTTGTCCTCTGCTTCCTCTTCTTTGTCTCCAGGCTTTTCCTCCTTTCCTGTATCCTTCACTTCTTTGTCTTCCGCCTTTTCCTCCTTTCCTGCGTCCTTCACTTCTTTGTCTTCAGGCTTTTCTTCCTTTTCCATGTCTTTCACTCCTTCGTCTTCCTGTTCTCCCTCCGTTGTCTTCTCCTCGGACGAGTCATCCGTGTCTTCATCCTCAGACGGGGGCTCAGGCTTGGGCTTCTCCACCCTGGCCATGGTCAGCTGTATACGGGTCCAGTACAGCGGCTTCATGGCCATCTTGGGGTTGATGGGCTTCTTGCGCAACACTGTAACCATGCCAAGGTGATTAAGGAAGCTAGAGTGATGGGTAGGCAAAATCTGAATCCATATGCCCTTCCACCTACCATATTATTTTTTATGCATATGATGAAATTTATGACTATGAAATATTTAATATGAAAAAAAGAAGTTTCACAGCCTTCTTCCTGTATCTATATGCCAAAGGGTAACATTTTTAGTCAATAGAAAGGAACTAACGTCATCAGCCTTTAAAGTTCCTTAGGCTTCTGGTTTTACAGTGATTACAGGAGAAAAGATATTACAGAAATGGCTGCAGAAAGACATTTGTTGAGAGATAAGTCTTTAACTTCAAGTTTTACACTGCTAATAATAATACTAGAGTCGTATCCATAAAGAGCACAGTACAAGTGTGCAATGAAGGAATGGCTGGGCCAAGAGGACTGCTGTGTGAGGCTTGCATGATGACACTCCTTGACAGTAGCCTTGAACATTAAGGCACGTATGTCCCAACCACAGAGACACAGCATTCTTTGAGCAAGGGTCACTCCACAGAAGTGATGACTGTTCCCAAGCCTACTCTCCTTTGTAACACTTGGGAATCGCCCCATGCGAGAAGTCACAGAAGGTTGCATATCATAAATATACAGACTTGTATGCTAGCATAGTTTGTATGTTAGCAAAATATGGAAAAAGTCTGAAGACCAGAGGTATAGGTTCAAGTTTAAAACAAAAAGACTGCTCTTGCTTAAATGGCATCAGTCAACAAAGACATCAAATTCAGCATTATGTAGTGAAATTCATGGAAGAAAATATGAAGCCATCCAAAATCTGCATTTAAATGTCTGAAAAGAAGTATTTGCATGTCAATCACAAAACATATCAGTTAAATACAAACTTCAAACAGCACAACAGAAGATTGCCTGCCATACGTATTATAGAACAGTCTGCATGTGGCCTATCAAACACTTGTTCCAGAGCAACACAAGCGAAGAATATTAATGACTGATTGTTTCTTCTTCCATAATTGCTGCAGAGGTTGTACCACTGTCAAATACATCATGAAGGTAAATGAAGCAGCTTTGCACTCTGCTAAGTAACATGATTATATTCAGCAATTGTTAACCCCTGGAGACCCAGAACGTAATTTCCATTGTATTTTGGGTATCATTAGACAATTTTAATGAATATAAGCAATATTTTATAGATATGATCTGTTTAATATCCTTGTTGACTAACTACTTTGGTATATTAAGTGACTTTTCTTAATTTTATGGTTCGACAACATACACTTATTTAATAGCAAAGGAAAGATCTGGGCGTGAAGGGGTTAAACTCAAAATAAGTCAGTACTAACACCTACAGGTTTGAAACACTCTGCACGCTGTAAACTCAGTGTCAGTCTTGGTAATACTTGTGCCACTCAAAGACAAATTCTGTGTTTCAAGAAAAGCAGTCATGGAAGAAAAGAAAACACACACTTTCAGTCCTATAGCCTGTCAATGAACAGTCTCCCAGAGTGGCCTTGAGACCCACCACCACATTTAACACTGTCATAAGTGTGTCATAAGTCAAGCCTGTCATTCACAGCACCACATTTTACCCTCAAACAAAACCAAAATTAAATGAACCGTAAAACAAGTTGTAATGAATCAAATAAAGATTGATAAAAAAGTTAGTATATATATAAAACAGATATATACAGGTTTCAAACTGTTATATACAAACACAGCAAATAGCAATACCCTTAACTTCTTGCTGTGATTTAGGGACTGTTGTCTCTTCATATTATAATAGTATCAGAACATCAGGAGCATAAAAATGACACCAATATTAACCCCTTGAGGCCCAGAACATAATTTCCATTGTAATTTGGCTACCATTAGACAATTTTTTAGTGACTATAAGCAATATTTTAATAGATATGACCAGTTTAGTATCCTTGTCCACTACAGGGAAGTCCCGTTATACGAGCATTTGGTATACGAGAAATCAATGATACGAGCTGAGTAAATTAGGGTCTATTTTCAATATACGAGATCAAAAATCCAATGCTACGACATTCAAACATTGTGTTTGTTGTGTTTGGTATAGTTTTGTAGGGGTCCCAAGGTTGGGGCTGCACACCTGGCTAATTACCCCTAAAGGTCAGGCCACACACCTGGCTAATTACCCTTCAGGTCACGCCTTGATTGGGGTGACCTGACTGGGGTCAACCAAAATCCCCCTTTGTCCAGCCCGGGAGTCTTGTATTCAGTCAGTTACCTTACTTACCTACCAACCACTACAGTGAGAGGAACACAGGGAGAGGAGGAGTGGTGTTCCTCTCACTGTAGTGGTTGGTAGGTAACTGACTGAATACAGGACTCCCGGGCTGGACAAAGGGGGATTTTGGTTGACCCCAGTCAGGTCGACCCAAGCAAGGCGTGACCTGAAGGGTAATTAGTCAGGTGTGCAGCCTGACCTTTAGGGGTAATTAGCCAGGAGTGCGGCCCCAACCTTGTGACCGCTAGTTTATTTTAGCTTGAAAAACATGTCTTTGATGGGGTCCTGGAATCAAACCTATATTTTACCATTAGTTATGTATTTCGCTATACGAGATTTCGCTTTACGAGTATGTCAGGTGGAACCTAACTGCTCGTATCTTCGGGACTTCCCTTTATTTAATTTGGTATCTATTCAGTCACTGTTTGTAATTTTATGGCTAACAGACGATTTTATATAGCAAAGGAAAGATCTGGGCGTCACGGGGTTAAATGAAGAAATTGCCCCTATACCTGAGGGTGAGAATGGGATGAGAGATAAATGTGGAGAGGGGAGGGATGAGGGGCCGATCTCCGCTACCTCCATGAAGACCATTGTGTGAAATGATTCACAAATAGGGTGGCAAATGATTGGAAAGGACTCGGTCGTCAGGTAGTTAGTGCGGAGTCAATAGGGAGTTTTAAAAGGAGGCTACCGTCAATAACACTATAGTTGCCACTGCACTAATGTCGCCAGGTGCTATAGTATATTACAAATTTTAGCATCACTATAGATTTGTATGTGCCACTAAAGAGGCATGCACAGTAGTTTATATTATGTACGTGTCTCCAGTGGAACATACAGTGATGCTAAAATTTGTAATACATATTCACCTGTAAAATTCGCCTAGCGACTTGTGTTATTGACGGAAGACAGCTTTAGGGATGGGGATGAAAGGTGGATGTAGGTAATGTTACGTAACAGGAACTACCATGTGTAGGTTTCGCGGCCTCTTGTAGCTTCCTTATTTTCTTATGTTTATGATTTACTTCATTTACCTTCATTTTATTTTTGATCACATAAGGGACTGGCCTAGGAGAAAGAAAAATGTCACACAATGCTCGCTTGTTAGAGAGAGAGCGAGAGAAAAAAAACTTCTTAGGTGCAAGGAACGGCCTCTTGTAGCTTCCTTTATGTTCTCATGTACTAACCCGGCACGGCTGAGGGGCATCAGGGGGTGAAGGTCCGCGGCGCCACCACCAGGGAGCAGTACCGGTGTGACCAGGACACACAAGCACACACAGGCAGGGCAAGCAGACGAGAGAGACAAGGTAAGGTGAGTGCACTAGGTGGCGGGAGCACGGTGGACCCATCAACATATTCCAAAATAATAGATAAATAAATAAAAAGAAAGATAATGCCAGGTTGGTTAAGTGTTCTAAAAGTATACTGTCTGGTGGCTGAAATGTTCATCATTCTAGAGTGAGTCTTAAAAATTCCGTTTGTGACTGTGCTTAATTAATAAGTGCTGATTAAAAAAACATACCATTTCATATAATTTTAGTGCTATTTTAAATGCTATTTATTGCTGAACACTTTCAAAACAAGAACAGGAACTACCACGTGTAGGTCTCGCGGCCTCTTGTAGCTTCCTGATTTTCTCATGTTCTTAGAGGCCCAACATTAATGCACGCGAGGGTAAATAAACTGCTCAAAACAATAAATCAATACAGTAGTACCAAATTTGTGTATACTATATGTCTCCTAACCCTGCACCAGCCAGCAGCCTTCTTCAGAACACACAATGATGACGTTTGGAATAAGTTGCCACCACGGTAAGGGCCAGACTAACAGTAACCTACTATTAGTCATGAGTGATGAGATAGCAATATTTACATTCAAAGTGTTGCACTAGATCTAAATAGCCAAGGATGTAGACTGAAAATGCGTCTTGCCTCCAATTAATTCTAAGTTCCCCTAAACAAAACCAAGGCTTTATGGACAGGATGCTTTTCTCATCACAAATACTGCAGGCATCCAATCCTTGCTCTATGGAACACCTGGTTAGCACTTAGCACTGTACACGACACTTAATTGTTACTCCTGGAGGGCTGCCACAACAAGGGAGTGACTACTGAGCACTGAGCACACCAAGGGGATGAGAGGAGCACCTATACTCGCCGCATGTTAAGTTGGCGAAGATTGGGCCCCCTCACTCCCCCCCTCACGAATGCACGAGATTGGCTAAGAATAAGCGCCTAAGAATGCCTTACTCCAAGATCCGCCCTAAAGCCCCAATACCTCAGCCAATCCCGTGCACTCGGAAGGGGGGAGTGAGGGTGCCCCATTTTGGCCAACTTGACGTGCGGCGAGATTAATGCCCTGCCATCTCTTAACAGTAATGAGGAGATGAGAGGAGCACCTAATGCCCTGGAATAATACTGGGAATGCTGAAAGCGGAATAAACCTTTACCCACTTCCTTGTCCAATATAATTTTTTTTCACAGCTGTACTTAGGCTTAGGACTGCTCTTCCCATCAGGACATTGGGGTGTTACTAACTGCACTGGCAAAAATAGTTAATCATAATTGTGATGCAGATTAATAGCATGATTTTTTCAGGAGATATTAGAATACACGGTCTATAAACTACAACTCAAGTTCAATATTTACAAAAACTATAAGTGGGTGGTTTACTTAATATTTGCCTTTAATTACTGTAAATCTCTATACACTTTTAGGAGTAGGATGACAAACTTACCCTTGATTTTGGATACCAGAGTTCTAGCCATCACTAGGCAGGCAGGATTAGTGTGTGTGTGTGTGTGGGGGTGGGGGTGGGTGGGTGGGTGGGTGGGTGGGTGGGTGGGTGGGTGGGTGGGTGGGTGGGTGGGTGGGTGGGTGTGTGTGTGTGTGTGTGTGTGTGTGTGTGTGTGTACACGCCTTTCCCTGTGCACAATGTATATACCTTCACCAGCAGCCCAGAACACCCCTCGGGCAGTGTGTGTGAGGGAAGCAGCCCGAGGGATTCCATGACCTATGACCCTTGACCTAGCCTTCCACATGCACCGGTGGAGCATGCAAGTCATCATGCCAGTGTGGACATTATTGATGTGTACTCAACTTGCTACGGTGACTAGTCTAAGCTTAGCATGTGAGGAGTTGTGGAAAGAAAAGATACAGATATAAAAGAACCTGAGAAATAAAAGTAATCAAGCCATGTTATTTCTGCTGAGCATTGATATCAACTTGACTGAATTTGTTAAGGATACTTTGAACAGAACTCTAACAAAGAATAATTGATTAAACAAAAAATAAAGTATGATTTTTTGTATGACATTGTAAGAAATACATTCAAGGTTACAAAATAGAGCAAAAGAAAAAAATAATCAGTAAAAACATCTGCAAACAGTAATTTTATGTTTACATCACATACACTCATGATACACACAGACCAGCACACACACACACACACACACACACACACACGCCCTCGCACACACTCACCAGCTGGGCGTGAGGCATTCCAGCCACCCATGGGCGGCGCGGGGAAGGGCGTCGGCCCCCCTGGCGGCCACGTCCCCGGGGCCATGGGGGGAGGCGGCGGCCCTCCACCTGGCATAGGTGGCGGGGGAGGGCCTCCCATTCCAGGAGGAGGAGGAGGGGGAGGGGGTCCTCCCATTCCAGGAGGAGGAGGAGGGGGCGGGGGTCCTCCCATTCCCGGAGGAGGAGGAGGAGGGGGAGGGCCTCCCATTCCTGGAAAGGGAGGGGGGGGAGGAGGAGGAGGAGGACCTCCCATTCCTGGTGGAGGAGGAGGAGGGGGTGGAGGCCCTCCCATTCCTGGTGGAGGAGGGGGTGGTGGAGGCGGCATCCCAGGCATTCCTGGAGGCGGCGGTGGTGGTGGTGGTGGAGGACCACCCATTCCTAAAGGTGGAGGAGGAGGGGGAGGCGGCACAGAGGAAGGAAGCATGCTGGCCTCCATGTAACCAGGAGGAGGAGGAGGAGGAGGAGGAGGTGGAGGCGGGCAAGCAGCAGGGTACTGAGCTACAGACATTGCAGGTGGTGCTCCCATCCCAGGGGGAGGTGGTGGAGGGGGGGGCGGGGGCATGCCGGGGTAAGCACAGGCCCCACCTTGCACTGCTGAGGGGAGGGGGGGAGGGGGAGGAGGGGCCAGGGTGGGGGAGGAGGGACAACCATCGGCGGGCTGTCTGCCAGGGGCGCCCGGGGTGTCAAAGTCAGCGTTGGTCTTGGCGGTGAGCTCCTGAAACACAATTCTCAATCAACTTCCCTGACCAAACACTTGTGCCGTGAACAGCATGGAAAGAATCCTAACAGACCATCTGCACAATATATATATTTCAAACACCATTATAACATTAAGTTTTGGATTGCTGAGAAGGTTCTTAGTTTCTCTACCTCATAAAATCCTATCACAACAGAGGTGAAGACAAACATAATCTTGCCGGGTAATAAAAACACCTGATTACCAAAGAGAGGCATATTAGGACAACCACCCACCCACCACCTACAGCCACCCACCCAGATTAATGTTAAGGACACCCACCCACCACCCACCCAGATTAATGTTAAGGACACCCACCCACCACCCACCCAGATTAATGTTAAGGACACCCACCCACCACCCACCCAGATTAATGTTAAGGACACCCACCCACCACCCACCCAGATTAATGTTAAGGACACCCACCCACCACCCACCCAGATTAATGTTAAGGACACCCACCCACCACCCACCCAGATTAATGTTAAGGACACCCACCCACCACCCACCCAGATTAATGTTAAGGACACCCACCCACCACCCACCCAGATTAATGTTAAGGACACCCACCCACCACCCACCCAGATTAATGTTAAGGACACCCACCCACCACCCACCCAGATAATGTTAAGGACACCACCCACCACCCACCCAGATTAATGTTAAGGACACCCACCCACCACCCACCCAGATTAATGTTAAGGACACCCACCCACCACCCACCCAGATTAACGTCAAGCACACCCACCTGTATGGCTGAGAAGGTCCTTAGTTTCTCTACCTCCTAAAATTCTATTACAAAGAGGTAGAGACAAACATGACCTTGCCCGGTAACAACAACACCTAAAGAGAGGCAAATATTGTTAACCCCTTGAGTCCAGAACGTAATTTCCATTGTAATTGGGTACCATTAGACGATTTTAATGAATATAAGCAATTTTATAGATATGACCTGTTTAGTACCCTTGTCCACTAACTAAATTGGTATATAGAGTGTAGATGTTAACAACGACTTTTTCAAAAAACGGCAGGGTTAAGAATACCAAAGGAGCAATCCATACTCACCTGAGCAGAGAACGTCTTTAGTTTTTCCACCTCCATCTCCACTCCCATCGCTCTCTAATTTCGTGTCCCGCGCATAACACGACACCTCCTGCCCTGTTGCACTCTTCCAGGAATCCTTTGCTCCCGACTTCACCCCATCAAATGCTAAACTCAAAAGGCACCGTTCCTTCAATTAAGGGGATGGCTCAGAATTAATTTTTATTTTCATTCTTTACATAAGGACTGCCCAGACAAGAGGAGACACAGACTAAACTCGAAGGCAGCCTGTTGCCTTCATTAATTACCGATTTTTTGTTGTTTAAGGCAGCCGTATATCCTTCATGATGGTATGTCAGATACAATATTTAAGCACCACCTCATAACTATAAAGTACTCAAATTTTTTAAACGTATCTTATGAATGTAGCCATATAAATATATTTTTAAGGGCAGCCGTATTTCCCATGATATGGTATGCTCAGTACAAGGAAAACCCTTTTATCCGGCACCCCGGGGGGTGCCGATAACATTTTGGTTGTTTGAGAGTTACTTTATGAATCGCAAAATTGTTTTTTTTTTTTTTATACAGTACTAACAACAGACAATTTTATATAGCAAAGGAAAGATCTGGGCGTGAGGGGTTAATAACAATACCAAAAGAGAGACAAATCCCAGATACTCACCTGAATGGCAGAGAACGTCCGTAGTTTCTCCACCTCCATCTCCAGCTCCCGGATGCGCTCCTCGTACAGGCACAGCTTCTCCGCCTGCTCCCCGCGCAGGTTGAACAGCGACACCTCCTGCCCCTGCTGCACTCTGTCCAGGGAATCCTTGTGCTCCCGCTTCAGCCCCATCACAACCTGCTGAAACTCTGAAAAGGCAGCCGTGTTGCCTTCATTATAGGGGATGGCTCAGAATTAATTTTTATTTTTCATTCTTTTAACATCACAAAGGACTGCCCAGGGACAAAAAGAAAAGAAAAAAAAAGAGGTAACAAACAGACTGAAACTCTGAAAAGGCAGCCGTGTTGCCTTCATTATATGGTATGTTCCGATTTTTTTTTTTTTTTAAGGCAGCCGTATATCCTTCATGATATGGTATGCTCAGTATTACTATTTTTTTATATTTTTTAAGGCAGCCGTATTTCCTTCATTAACTATAAAGTATGCTCAGAATTTTTTTTTAAAGCCGTATTTCCTTCATGATATGGTATGCTCAGTATTATTATTTTTATATATTTTTTAAGGCAGCCGTATTTCCTTCATGATATGGTATGCTCAGTACAGGAGAACCTCGTTTATCCGGCACCACGGGGGGGGAGCGCATGCCGGATAACTCATTTTGCCGTTGTTTTGAGAGTTACTCTTATGGAATCGCCCAAAATCCCTTTTTTTTTTTTTTTTTTTTTTTTTTTCCCATCACAAGGAACTGGCCAAGGGCACAACAAAAATGGGTAACACAAAGCCCGCCTAGTTGCCAGTCCCTATAAAGAAGACAGTAAGAGAATAAAATAAAAAAGAGGGGTGAGCCAATTTAGTTCAGGAGGTGTCTTGTTACTCTTCTTTTGAAAAGATGTAAGTCATAGGAAAGTGTAAAAATAGAAACAGGAAGAGAGTTCCAGAGTTTATCAGTGAAAAAAAAAAAAAAAAAAAAAAAAAAAAAAAACCTGGGTCGATTAGTGCCGTTGTTTTGAGGCTGCCGTTGTTTTGAATGCCGGTTAAACGAGGTTCTCCTGTAGTAGTAATAGTAGTAGTATATGAGGAGGAATGGTAGTAGTAGAAATAGTAGTAGTATATGAGGAGGAATGGTAGTAGTAGAAATAGTAGTACAGGAGAACCTCGTTTAACCGGCATTCAAAACAACGGCAGCCTCAAAACAACGGCACTAATCGACCCAGGCTTTTTTTTTTTTTTTTTTTTTTTTTCTTGTTTTTTTTTTTTTTTTTCTACTGATAAACTCTGGAACTCTCTTCCTGTTTCTGTTTTTCCACTTTCCTATGACTTACATCTTTTCAAAAGAAGAGTAACAAGACACCTCCCGAACTAAATTGGCTCACCCCACTTTTTTATTTTATTCTCTTAGTGTCTTCTTTATAGGGACTGGCAACTAAGCGGGCTTTGTGTTACCCATTTTTGTTGTGCCCTTGGCCGGTTCCTTGTGATGGGGAAAAAAAAAAAAAAAAAAAAAAAAAAAAAAAAAAAAAAAAAAAAAAAAAAAAAAAAAAAAAAAAAAAAAAAAAAAAAAAAAAAAAAAAAAAAAAGGGATTTTGGGCGATTCCATAAGAGTAAGGCCCAGTTGCAAGAAATGGACGTTTTCCATCGAGTAAACGATAGTGAGTGGGGCGCCCGACTGTCGTGATACTTCATTGATGAGTTTCATGAACGGCTGATTTTGCCCCCATCGGCATGATGTCCCGACGTCGGGAGCGAGGTGTACCAACCCGTGCGTTAAATAGAATGATAATATTTACTACTATAAAGAAATTAATTCCAGTCATTTCTATCATGAATTATTGTTTTCTATAACATTAAAATATACTAATACTTGTATTAGCAATGCTGTTTTCAATAGAAAGAGGCGGCACGAAAAGATTTCACAAGTTCTGAGGTTGGTCATTTGAGTTACCATGACAACGCCACGCTGGTGTTCACCTCCTCCTCCTCCTCTCTCTCTCTCTCTCTCTCTCTCTCTCTCTCTCTCTCTCATGATTACAATATATTTGCGTTTGTAGATGATTCTAGTCAGTAATATTTAGCCATATTACTTATTATCATTTCGAAATGGTAACTGCATAAAAGTAACACATACATTCAATCATAGTTAAAGTCTGTTCACTAATATCCCAGCGGGAATACCGAGCGGGTATAGGCGTTGGTTAGGGCTGCAATGATCCGTTGAGGAACCATATGAGCCCTGGTGAATCGGTGATGTCCTATGATGCGTTCACAGGCGTGGTAGTTGATCAGTCTTCTTCAGTTAGACACAGGTAAGGTGGATGACAACGTATTGTTATGAGGTGTGGATGTACTCCGCCCGCCCGCCCACCCGCCCCATATCACCAGCCGCTGTCAATAGGTGGCGCGGACATCCACCGCTTATCTTGGGTGCCCGGCAACTGAAAATGATGAATCAGCTGCCTTTTCGGCTTAGTAACCGCGTTGATTCTTCCTCAGAAATGTGTCACATATTGAATATGTAGAGTATTGATGTTCAATGGAAGTATTTGATTATATATGGTGCTCATCGATCATCTCATCGGTAGGGGGTTACCGCCCGACGATTTTTTCCCGATGGGGCACACGATGGGGGTGAAATGACGCTGTTCTTGAACCTGTGCAGTCGGGCATTTCCACGCCGGGACCCTATAGGGCACACGACGAGACCTTCTTGCAACTGGCCCTAACTCTCAAAACAACGGCAAAATGAGTTATCCGGTATGCGCTCCCCCCCGTGGGTGCCGGATAAACGAGGTTCTCCTTAGTAGAAATAGTAGTAGTATATGAGGAGGAATGGTAGTAGTAGAAATAGTAGTAGTAGAAATAGTAGTAGTAGTAGTAGTATATGAGGAGGAGGAGGAATGGTAGTAGTAGTACTGTAGTACAGGTTGAAGTTCCCAAACTCGGCATCCCAAGACTCGGCAACACCCAAAACTCGGCTATGGTTCCGGATTTTCCAAAACACGGCAGAACACCCAAAACCCGGCGCGTAGTTGCCGGGTCGGCCGCTAGGTGCCACCACACTAGGCCGCTTGGTTTCTCCCGCCGATTTGTTTGTTGTTATTGTTCAGTGGTGTTGTGACTGTAGAGTTGTGTACAATAAACCCTTCATGTTCGCGGATTTGATTACTCGCGGGTTTTCAACCCTTTTTTTTTCTTCTTTTTTTTTACACTCCCTCCCAATTGCTTGCTCTCTACAGGGGCCTTATCCGCCCATGTATGGAGTATGTCTCACATGTTTGGGGAGGATCCACTCATACAGCTCTCCTAAACAGGGTTGAGTCAAAAGCTTTTCGTCTCATCAACTCTTCTCCTCTGACTGACTGTCTTCAATCTTTAAATCACCGCCGCAATGTTGCTTCTCTTGCTCTCTTCTACCGTTACCTTCATGCTCACTGCTCTTCTGAACTTGCTAACTGCATGCCTCCCCCACTCCCGCGGCCTCGCTGCACAAGACTTTCTACTCATTCTCATCCCTATTCTGTCCATCTTCCTAATGCAAGAGTTAATCAGTATCTTTACTCTTTCATCCCTTTCACTGGTAAACTCTGGAACTCTCTTCCTGTTTCTATTTTTCCACTTTCCTATGACTTAAATCTTTTCAAAAGAAGAGTAACAAGACACCTCCCGAACTAAATTGGCCTACCCCTCTGTTTTTATTTTATTCTCTTACTGTCTTCTTTATAGGGACTGGCGACGAAGCGGGCTTTGTGTTACCCATTTTTGTTGTGCCCTTGGCCAGTTCCTTGTGATGTGTATATAAAAAAAATAAAAAATAAAAAAATAAAAAATATGGGTAAATGAATGACTAATGTCATGCTCGCGGATTTACGATACTCGCGGGTGTCTCTGTTCCCTAACCCCCGCGAGCATGAAGGGTTTATTGTACACTGTTATTTTGTGTACTTCTACAGGTCTGTTATTGGTATTATGGCTCCCAAACGTCCAGGAACTGAAACCCAAACGTCCAGAAACTGGTGAAAGTGAAAAGAAAAGGCTGATTTTCATGCTTTTTTTTCCCCTTAATATATCTACGTTCTAAAAGTCGGAAAATTCCATTACTCGGCTCGGCGCTGGTCCCGAGGTTGCCGAGTTTGGGAACTTCAACCTGTAGTAAAAGTAATAGTAGTAGTAGTAGAAGTAGTAGAAGTAGTAGAAATAGTAGTAGTAGTAGTAGTACTGTAGTAGTAAAAGTAATAGTAGTAGTAGAAGTAGTAGAAATAGTAGTAGAAAAAGTAGTAATAGTAGTAGTAGTAGTACATATATCATTCTTAGTGTTTAGGTACATACAATAAATGCAATAAAAACACTTAGGGGGGAAATCTGCTGAGCTGCAAACATGCTTCTCATACACAGAGATGCAATGGTGTCTGTCTAAATGGCGGTGAATATAAACAAAAATACATGAATATAATAATACAAAATAAATATAAAAATACGATGCCAAAATTGGTGAATATAAATAAAAAACAAAAACTACATGAATATAATATAAAATAAATATAAAAAAATACTCAAAATTGCTGTGAAAAAGAAACAAAACAAAAAATACATGCATATAATATAAAATAAATATAAAAACTTGTGAAACAAAAAAACCTGTACATGTGGATGGAGATGTCGGACTTGTATGCATAAAGATGTGGCTGTGCCTATGACTGTGGGACTTGTATGCATAAAGATGTGGCTGTGCCTATGACTGTGGGACTTGGATGCATAAAGTTGTGGATGTGCCTATGACTGTGGGACTTGGATGCATAAAGATGTGGATGTGCCTATGACTGTGGGACTTGTATGCATAAAGATGTGGCTGTGCCTATGACTGTGGGACTTGTATGCATAAAGTTGTGGATGTGCCTATGACTGTGGGACTTGTATGCATAAAGTTGTGGATGTGCCTATGACTGTGGGACTTGGATGCATAAAGATGTGGATGTGCCTATGACTGTGGGACTTGTATGCATAAAGATGTGGATGTGCCTATGACTGTGGGACTTGTATGCATAAAGATGTGGATGTGCCTATGACTGTGGGACTTGTATGCATAAAGATGTGGCTGTGCCTATGACTGTGGGACTTGGATGCATAAAGATGTGGATGTGCCTATGACTGTGGGACTTGTATGCATAAAGATGTGGATGTGCTATGACTGTGGGACTTGTATGCATAAGATGTGGATGTGCCTATGACTGTGGGACTTGGATGCATAAAGATGTGGCTGTGCCTTGACTGTGGGACTTGTATGCATAAAGATGTGGATGTGCCTATGATGTGGGACTTGTATGCACTAAGATGGGTTAACTTGGAACTCTTCGTTCTAAGTTGTTGCCATTCCTATGACTTGAAACTTTTCAAAAGAGGATACCAAGACGGGGACTTGACTAAAATTGGCCTTACCTGCTGTGCTTGTTAATGTCTGTCTCTATACTGTCTTTATATAGGGACTGTGCGTACGAAGCTGGGCTTGTAGTGTTACACATTTTTGTTGTGGCCTTGGCGCAGATGTGCTTCCTTTGTGACTTGTATGATAAAATGAGAACAATAAACTAATAAAATATGGCGTAAGTGAATGGACTAATGTCATGGCTGGCGATGTACGTACTCGGGCAAGTGTCTGCTGTTCCTAACGCCGGCGAGCATGAAGTGTTTTGTACACTGTACTTTTGACTCTAAAGAGTCTTGTTGATTGGTACTTATGGTCAAAGTCTCCAGGACTTGAAACCATACTGTCCAGAAAATGGTGTGCAGAGTGGAAGAAAAGGTGGTTTCATGCTGTATTTTGCACAATGTAAGATATCTATACGTCTTGATCATAAAAGTCGGAAATTCCTTACTGTGGACTTGTTCGGCATGTGCGAGGTTGCCGATGACTTTGGGAACTTCAACTGTAGTAAAAGTGATGTAGCCTATAGTGGATTAGTAGTCATAGAAATAGTAGTGCTATGATGTGGTACTGGTAGTAGTAAAAGTGCATAGTAGTATAGATAGTGGAACTGTAGTGAAAAAGTGTTCATAGTATGTATTAGTATCATAAGTATTCTTCATGATTTAGGACTACATAACAGATATGTCATAAAAACACTAAGGTGGGAAAGTCCTAGCTGGGGACTGTCAAACATGTTCCATACAACAAGATGGCTGGTTGAGTCTGTTCTAAATGGCTGTGTGAATGATAGACTAAATACATAAGATGATATAATCCATAAATAATATAAAAATGATCGATGCCAAAATCTGTGGATGATCATAAATGAAGCAAAACTGGACTGTAATAAATATAGATCCTAAATATCAAACAGTACATAAAATTGCTGTGAAACGGAACATACAAAAATGAATGGATTTATGATATAATAATGTATAAAAATTGCTGTGACACAAGAAACTGTACTGTTGGAATTGGGAGACTGTGGACTTGTATGCATAAAGATGTGGCTGTGCCTATGACTGTGGGACTTGTATGCATAAAGATGTGGATGTGCCTATGACTGTGGGACTTGTATGCATAAAGATGTGGTTGTGCCTATGACTGTGGGACTTGTATGCATAAAGATGTGGTGTGCCTATGACTGTGGGACTTGTATGCATAAAGATGTGGATGTGCCTATGACTGTGGGACTTGTATGCATAAAGATGTGGATGTGCCTATGACTGTGGGACTTGATGCATAAAGATGTGGCTGTGCCTATGACTGTGGACTTGATGCATAAAGATGTGGATGTGCCTATGACTGTGGGACTTGTATGCATAAAGATGTGGATGTGCCTATGACTGTGGGACTTGTATGCATAAAGATGTGGCTGTGCCTATGACTGTGGGACTTGTATGCATAAAGATGTGGATGTGCCTATGACTGTGGGACTTGTATGCATAAAGATGTGGATGTGCCTATGACTGTGGGACTTGGATGCATAAAGATGTGGCTGTGCCTATGACTGTGGGACTTGGATGCATAAAGATGTGGCTGTGCCTATGACTGTGGGACTTGTATGCATAAAGATGTGGCTGTGCCTATGACTGTGGGACTTGGATGCATAAAGATGTGGCTGTGCCTATGACTGTGGGACTTGTATGCATAAAGATGTGGCTGTGCCTATGACTGTGGGACTTGTATGCATAAAGATGTGGCTGTGCCTATGACTGTGGGACTTGTATGCATAAAGATGTGGATGTGCCTATGACTGTGGGACTTGTATGCATAAAGATGTGGATGTGCCTATGACTGTGGGACTTGGATGCATAAAGATGTGGCTGTGCCTATGACTGTGGGACTTGGATGCATAAAGATGTGGATGTGCCTATGACTGTGGGACTTGTATGCATAAAGATGTGGATGTGCCTATGACTGTGGGACTTGTATGCATAAAGATGTGGATGTGCCTATGACTGTGGGACTTGTATGCATAAAGATGTGGATGTGCCTATGACTGTGGGACTTGTATGCATAAAGATGTGGCTGGTGCCTATGACTGTGGGACTTGGATGCATAAAGATGTGGTGTGCCTATGACTGTGGGACTTGGTATGCATAAAGATGTGGCTGTGCCTATGACTGTGGGACTTGGATGCATAAAGATGTGGACTGTGCCTATGACTGTGGGACTTGGATGCATAAAGATGTGGTGTGCCTATGACTGTGGGACTTGATGCATAAAGATGTGGATGTGCCTATGACTGTGGGACTTGTATGCATAAAGATGTGGCTGTGCCTATGACTGTCGGACTTGTATGCATAAAGATGTGGCTGTGCCTATGACTGTGGGACTTGTATGCATAAAGATGTGGCTGTGCCTATGACTGTGGACTTGTATGCATAAAGATGTGGCTGTGCCTATGACTGTGGGACTTGTATGCATAAAGATGTGGATGTGCCTATGACTGTGGGACTTGTATGCATAAAGATGTGGCTGTGCCTATGACTGTGGGACTTGTATGCATAAAGATGTGGCTGTGCCTATGACTGTGGGACTTGTATGCATAAAGATGTGGCTGTGCCTATGACTGTGGACTTGTATGCATAAAGATGTGGCTGTGCCTATGACTGTGGGACTTGTATGCATAAAGATGTGGTGTGCCTATGACTGTGGGACTTGTATGCATAAAGATGTGGCTGTGCCTATGACTGTGGGACTTGTATGCATAAAGATGTGGATGTGCCTATGACTGTGGGACTTGTATGCATAAAGCTGTGGTTGTGCCTATGACTGTGGGACTTGGATGCATAAAGATGTGGCTGTGACTATGACTGTGGGACTTGGATGCATAAAGCTGTGGATGTGCCTATGACTGTGGGACTTGGATGCATAAAGATGTGGCTGTGCCTATGACTGTGGGACTTGGATGCATAAAGCTGTGGATGTGCCTATGACTGTGGGACTTGGATGCATAAAGATGTGGCTGTGCCTATGACTGTGGGACTTGTATGCATAAAGATGTGGATGTGCCTATGACTGTGGGACTTGGATGCATAAAGATGTGGCTGTGCCTATGACTGTGGGACTTGGATGCATAAAGATGTGGATGTGCCTATGACTGTGGGACTTGATGCATAAAGATGTGGACTGTGCCTATGACTGTGGGACTTGTATGCATAAAGATGTGGCATGTGCCTATGACTGTGGGACTTGATGCATAAAGATGTGGATGTGCCTATGACTGTGGGACTTGTATGCATAAAGATGTGGCTGTGCCTATGACTGTGGGACTTGGATGCATAAAGATGTGGCTGTGCCTATGACTGTGGGACTTGGATGCATAAAGATGTGGATGTGCCTATGACTGTGGGACTTGTATGCATAAAGATGTGGCTGTGCCTATGACTGTGGGACTTGGATGCATAAAGATGTGGATGTGCCTATGACTGTGGGACTTGATGCATAAAGATGTGGCTGTGCCTATGACTGTGGGACTTGTATGCATAAAGATGTGGATGTGCCTATGACTGTGGGACTTGGATGCATAAAGATGTGGATGTGCCTATGACTGTGGGACTTGGTATGCATAAAGATGTGGCATGTGCCTATGATGTGGGACTTGGATGCATAAAGATGTGGATGTGCCTATGACTGTGGGACTTGTATGCATAAAGATGTGGATGTGCCTATGACTGTGGGACTTGTATGCATAAAGATGTGGCTGTGCCTATGACTGTGGGACTTGGATGCATAAAGATGTGGATGTGCCTATGACTGTGGGACTTGTATGCATAAAGATGTGGCTGTGCCTATGACTGTGGGACTTGGATGCATAAAGATGTGGATGTGCCTATGACTGTGGGACTTGTATGCATAAAGATGTGGATGTGCCTATGACTGTGGGACTTGGATGCATAAAGATGTGGATGTGCCTATGACTGTGGGACTTGTATGCATAAAGATGTGGCTGTGCCTATGACTGTGGGACTTGGATGCATAAAGATGTGGATGTGCCTATGACTGTGGGACTTGTATGCATAAAGATGTGGATGTGCCTATGACTGTGGGACTTGGATGCATAAAGATGTGGATGTGCCTATGACTGTGGGACTTGGATGCATAAAGATGTGGATGTGCCTATGACTGTGGGACTTGTATGCATAAAGATGTGGATGTGCCTATGACTGTGGGACTTGGATGCATAAAGATGTGGATGTGCCTATGACTGTGGGACTTGGATGCATAAAGATGTGGATGTGCCTATGAGTGTGGGACTTGGATGCATAAAGATGTGGATGTGCCTATGACTGTGGGACTTGGATGCATAAAGATGTGGATGTGCCTATGACTGTGGGACTTGGATGCATAAAGATGTGGATGTGCCTATGAGTGTCTGTGTTACATCCTCAAGACACAGATGAAGGTGTTGATCTACATTCATAGCTGCTGATCAAGTATCAAGAAAAAGTTGCTAAATAAAATAAATATATGTAACGCAGGGAAGCTAAATAAGTGACTATTTATGAACGTTTAGTCATGCTAAAACTTGCATGACAATCATCTTCAGCCACAGTAAGCAAACAAAACACTAAATAACAATAAAAAATAAACCACCTAATAAATATACTGTGCATACTGAAAATGTCACAGTTTCAACAATGCTTGGTGAAAGCTTGCTATTGCCACAAAGCAGATCATTATTATAGAGGAGACGGTCAATAAGGAAATCAAACACATTCCGATGCTTGGCTTCTCTGCACGGCAGACATGTCCTGGCATGCAGCAGGGGGGGTGAGGACGGGTCTCCACAAATGTTGCCATTATAGGAACACATGTTTACTTACTGCATGTAACTATTTTATATTAACATCTCCTTATATAATTATGATGAACATATTTGAATTCATTTTAGTAGATGAATTCAAATATATTCATCATAATTATATAAGATGTTAATATAAAATAAATACATGCAGGAAGTAAACGTATGTTCCTGTAATGCCAACACAAAGACACCCGTGAAGAGCAATGGCTAACAGGACACACGTACAGATGCAGGTCACACAGGGGTGGCGGGACAGGCATGCACCACAATGTAGTTACCTTCTCCCTCCCCATTCTCTAGGGGCTGCCCCGTGTCCAGCCCCTCTACCTCGCCAGTACTGCTGGCGTCACCCTCCCCTGAGCCGGGGTCTGTCGCCAACACAGGGGGTTAGTGAAGAGCCAGGCCTCCACACCAGCTTGGCACAATGTGAACTTGATCAATGGAAAAGCTACACCATGGCTACTGATGCTATGTTAGTACGTATTGACATCTGCTTAACTTTTAACCCCTTCACGCCCAGATCTTTCCTTGGCTATATAAAATAGTCTGTTGTCGAGCCATAAAATTACGAAAAGTAACTGAATATACCAAATTAGTTAGTGGACAAGGATACTAAACAGGTCATATCTATAAAATATTGCTTATATTCACTAAAAATCTTCTAATGGTACCCAAATTACTATGAAAATTACGTTCTGGGCCTCAAGGGGTTAAGAGTTACAATTAAAGATCTCAGAGATTTCCCCGCTTTTAAACCCCATCGCACCCACTCCCTCCACCCCACACATGCCTTGCACAACACCCCTCAATACTAAGGTCCTGGGACTCAAGGCCTCCCTGACCCCATCTCTCCATCCCTTATCTTGGTCGCTCTACCACCTTCTAGTTATCATTCATTTCTCAAATCCTCACTATTGGATGTTACAAATTTATTATTGTAAGCTTAGTGAAATATGAAAATCAAATACCAAAATATTATGTGATATTTATCTAATAACTGTTCCCTGGAAGGCGTGGCTACATAAACAGTCTGTAATTGCCTCTATTCATACATCTTGCTTGAATATCTCATCCTCCATCCGGGTCATGCATAGTTAACCCCTTGAGGCCCAGAACGTAATTTCCATTGTAATTTGGGTACCATTAAACGATTTTTAGTGGCTATAAGCAATATTTTATAGCTATGACCTGTTTAGTATCCTTGTCGACTAACTAATTTGATATATTAAGCTACTTTTCGTAATTTTATGGCTCGACAACATACAATTTTTTATAGCAAAGGAAAAATCTGGGCATGAAAAGGTTAAGTCCTGTCAATTTCTCTCCTCCTATCCACTCACCATCCCACCCTCACTTATCCCAGGGGACAACCATTCACCTTTGCTTTGCCATTAACACCCAAAGTTGTTGTCTGGAAAGAAAATAGCATGACCCCTTGACCAAGTAACACAAGCAAGCTACCACTCTATCGATGATGGTTTAAAAATGTTGTACTTCATAGCCAATTTATGATAAGACACAAAATGCCTCTACCATATTATGTGCTGTCAGTCTGTCACAATGCACAAATTCACAAATGATTCGTTTCAGTAAATGGATGTTTTTATATATTTCTAAATAAACCCACATGAATAGAGATCAAACTGTAGTCTGTATGAGTACGTAGATGTTACCTATGTACATGATAAGGTCAATAAGGTCAATGATGAGCATTCTTACCGATCACATGACCACTTTCTTGGAGTGTAGATTGAAGTAGTATGTGAAATGTTCCAATCCTCTAAGCCTTGCACAGTTCATGGAAAATCTGTGCTACGTACTACTAATGGTATATTTTCTTTACATTTGAATAATATTTACGCCCTTAACTTTTCAATGATTCACGGCTACAGCCCTTGCAGGTAAAATCAATACTTTAGCAAACTCAGCACCACCACAGGACTCACTCACCTGCCTCTGTGTACTTGGCGCCGGGACGAATGGAGGAGACTAGCTCAGCAAAGTTAGGTGGCGGCCAGGCGGAGGGCGAGATCTTGCCCGGCGTCAGGATCTGTGCGGGGGAGGCCTCGGTGTGCGCCCAGTAGTACATGAGGTCAGGCTGCAACACATCATGGAGGGGATGGTAAAGAGGCTGTCAGGTAAGGGATTGTCTCTCTCTCTCTCGAGAGAGAGAGAGAGAGAGAGCTGCTGCCTATTCACCAGCCAGCCACGATGACGCACCTCTGATCGCCTCACTCATAAGAACATAAGAAAGCTACAAGAGGCAGTGAGACCTATATGAGGTAGTGCCTGAAATACTACTCAATGTAAATAGGCACTTTCCTATTGGTTTCCAGTGACAGTAAGTGTTTATTTTGGGTTTCCGGAAGTTATTAACATCTCTTCTATATGCTGAAGCAGAAACTATAGGCCTCCATAAGTTAGTAGACCAGATATGGCAGGTTTGGTATGACGAATCGGTATAAGTGCAGTTACAACGGGTACATCGTTAAGGTGAAACCGAGTGTACTCTGGTGAAACCAAGCCCAACCGACCACTTATAATGCACTCACGACATCCCTGTATGGCTAGAAATGACCGGGGTGGTTTCTAAGTAATCTTCCCAAGATATCTTCCTGATCTGATTAGTTTGGCAGTCGTAGCATTACGTTTTACCAACAAAACCGTCACCAGGAACAATCACTAGGTGGCGCTGGATTACGGGAGGTCACGGGAGGTCCAGAAGTGATTCGATCAACTATACCAATTCTTTTCAATAATTATATAACCTAACCTAACCTTTTTCTCTCATTATTACCTTCATATTGCTGTTATATTGGATGTTTTGATGTCTAGTTGTTTGTTAGATGCAAATACACCCTCCTAGGGGGTACCGTTGATTCTGGCCGCCAGTTGAAACAGGCCGCCTATAGTAGCATGCATACCCAGCAGACAGGGTGGTGCGCATGGGACTATAACAGATGATAACCAACGACGTATAGATGTACTTGTTCAATTAAATGAAGTAAATGTATTTGAAATAAACTTGTGTGAAACTAAACGGGAAATCGCTCGCTGCTACCCACCACCTCAGTAGGTAAGAGTGTTAAGGTTAGGTTAGGTATACTTTGTGGTTAAGGTTAGGTTAGGTATGGTATACTTTGTGGTTAAGGTTAGGTTAGGTTTCATTAAAACCTATAAGGTTAGGTTAGGTTTCATTAAAACCTATAAGGTTAGGTTAGGTTTCATTAAAACCTATAAGGTTAGGTTTCATTAAAACCTATAAGGTTAGGTTAGCATGTGGCCATGCATACCAAGCAGACAGGGCTGTGCACACCGCCCTGTCTGCTTGGTATGCATTTAATATAGGCGGCCTGATTCAACTGGCATCCCAAATCAACTGTATCCCTCCTAGGTGCACACTGATACCGAAATGTAATTATAAGTGGTCGGTTGGGCTCGGTTTCACCAGAGTACACTAGGTTTCACCTTAACGACGATGCGGTTACAACCAATACATGATCGGTGGTTTAAAGTACCCTGAACGTTTCGTTCTCATCATGAGGATTATTTCTAAATCTAACCCCTAAATTAAAAAATGTCAGAAAAAAAAAAAATACAAGGGGTCTGGGGGGGAGAACCCCCCCAGCGAGGTTAGGTTAGTAAACTAGCAAGGGGGGGTCTAGGGACGCTGCCAGTGCCCCCACCCCCAGTTAGGTCCGGAGTATGGGTTGAAACTGCATATTTACCGACGAATCTTTACCATAATGGTCATTCAAAGCCACACGCTATAACAGGCAGACGGGCCACAGCCTTGCAGTACTCACCCTGAAGAGCAGTTCCATGGGCGCGTTGTGGTCCTCGATCTGGCGTATGACCCCCGCGGCCAGCAGGTGCGTGCAGAACTGCGTGGCCAGGATCTTGAGGTCCTGCGGCGCCACCACGTGCCGCAGGTAGTGCTCCTCGCTGAACGTGCTCACGAACCAGTGGATGAGCATCTGACCTGCGGGAACCAAGGTCACTCATTACTCCCAAAGCCAGTGGCGAACCCACGGGGAGGGCCAAGAGGGCCATGCCCCCCCATCCAGCCGCCTAGCGAGAAATCTGGCGGGTTCACTATACTGCCTGGCGAGAGAATAACAAATCCTGGGTGCGCCCCTGCGGGCCAAACCTGACGACCTACCTGTTTGTATGTGTAATTAAAGACAAACTCGTTAGTCTTACCTTCAAACTTCTCGTATATCTTGAAGTCCAGTTTCTCCGGGACGAACTTTGGCTTGGTGACGCGCTTGTCTATGGTGGCGCGGTCGAGGGTGAGGGAGGCCACCTTCCGCAGCACGTTGCTGTCCACCACGCCGCCCGTGTCCCCACTGCTGCCACTCCGCCGCCCACGCTGCTGCTCGCTGCCATGGCCTGCTGGGGAACAACACAACCACTATACACAGGGTTATAGTATCAAGGTCCATGCAAATGATCTAGATAAGTACCTTGAAGACTCCAGCGGGGAAGCACCACACCCACAAACACGCGTCACCCATAATAACAAGGATGGTAATGATAACTATTGATAATTTACTAGTGTGGTGAACACACGCACACACACACACACACACACACAGTTGTTTGATGGTTGTGTATTTATAGTGTTATTGTTCACGGGTTTCGATGAGGTGCCTTGGTCTAGCCTTTTATAGGCCTCTTCCATTTGTGCCCAAGTTGCATGAACCAGTTCTTTCAGTTCAGGGTTGGGTTCTGGGTTCTGGGTTCAGGGTTGGGTTCTGGGTTCTGGGTTCAGGGTTGGGTTCGCGTGTCACAAATGGAACGCAAAAACCCCGTTTTTTGTTTACAAACATACTCAGCTGGCGAGGCAATTTAAGAGAGAGAGAGAGAGAGAGAGAGAGAGAGAGAGAGAGAGAGAGAGAGAGAGAGAGGAGAGAGAGAGAGAGAGAGAGAGAGGAGAGAGAGAGAGAGAGAGATAACGAAGAGAGAGAGAGAGAGAGAGAGAGAGAGAGAGAGAGAGAGAGAGAGAGAGAGAGAGAGAGAGAGAGAGAGAGAGAGAGAGAGAGAGAGAGAGAGAGAGAGAGAGAGAGAGAGAGAGAGAGAGAGAAGAGAGAGAGAGAGAAGAAGGAGAGAGAGAGAGAGAGAGAGAGAGAGAGAGAGAGAGAGAGAGAGAGAGAGAGAGGAAGAGAGGAGGAGAGAGAGAGAGAGAGAGAGAGAGAGAGAGAGAGAGAGGAGAGAGAGAGAGAGAGAGAGAGAGAGAGAGAGAGAGAGAGAGAGAGAGAGAGAGAGAGAGAGAGAGAGAGAGAGAGAGAGAAGAGAGAGAGAGAGAGAGAGAGAGAGAGGAGAGAGAGAGGAGAGAGGGGAGAGAGGAGAGAGAGAGAAGAGAGAGAGAGAGAGAGAAGAGAGAGAGAGGAGAGAGAAGAGAGAGAGAGAGAGAGAAGACGGAGAGAGAGATGAGAGACGAGAGAGAGAGAGATAACGAGAGAGAGAGAGACGAGGAGAGAGAGAGAGAAGATAACGAGAGAGATAACGAGGAGAGAGAGAGGAGAGATAAACGAGAGAGAGAGGAGAGAAAGAGAGAGAGAGAGAGAGATAACGAGAGATATAACTCAGCTAGCTGCTATGTGAAGGGATCATATCACGTTTAAGATCGCGGGAACGCATGGCCCCCACCAGCCATGTATGCCTCTTTTATGCCGTCTGACATCCTCTCCGACTCGTGCATGCGGAAAACCCTTCACGATAAGAGAAATAGGGCCCAAGGCGACCATTGTTTGTTATGAACTGAAAACTCTACCCAAGCTACCCACCTCTCAATGTGAGTAGAGAAAGTTCACGGGTTTTGTTGAGTCACTACGCGCTTTGCCTCGGACCCAGGTTTTCGTGCGCAAATGGAACGCCTGAATTCTTGGGTTCCGTGAACTGGTTCTTGAAATATCGCAAATGGAAGAGGCCTATAAATAATCATCGGCGGGCGGGAGGAGGGAGAAGGGGGAGCTGTTTCATTCCGCCGATGACCGTTCAGGCCAAGGATACTATATACTATCCTTGGTTCAGGCTGTGAAGTGTGAAGTTGTGAACATATCATGCGGACACATCTTCACCATTACAACAACTCACGCCAGCATATTCCCGTTCTCTATGCGAGTATGTGGTTTCCGAGTGAAGACGCTTGGCTGTAGCCCCGAAACTAACCATAGGATAATCTCGAAAATACCCTCATTGTGATAGCCACGCAAAGTTACCGAATTCTCTATCAAGATTTCCAAACCTACGTGACATAACGTAACCTAACCTGACGTGTTCAAGAGTAAACGCCACATACTATTCCAGAAAACGGGAATATGCCTGCCGCCAGATCTGTATCACTTCGGTTGTTGAAGCTACGAGTGTTGAGGGTGTTCACTTGAGGCGTTTTCTGCGGGGGATTTTTGGTTGCAATCGGAAAATTTTCGGTTGCAAACGGTCACAACAACAACAACAAATGATTGCGGGTCGGGCCAATCATCTTCCCTGGATGGTTGAACAGGGATCGAAATTTGAGCAACCGAATATTTTTCGGTTGCAATCAGGATCCCCGCAGAAAACGCCTTTGATCTCGCACAACACGGGGTCTGAATCTGAGGACGCTAAACTTCAATCAACGTGGAATAGAAGCACCTAAATTGCGTTCATCTGAGATTGCGATGGCGCATAGACCCACCACCCAGCTCTTCATCTTCTGTACTCACTTGACTTCATTAGATTACAAGACCAAAAACTTTCACATATTTTGTAGTATGAATTACGACAAAATTTGAAAAGTCCCAATGATAATGGAGTTAATTATAAGGGCAATTCTTCCTTATTTCAATATGTCTGTAATTTTCTACACTAAACCCACTTTTACAAATACTGAAAAACACGCCCATGAGCGGATAAAGTGTTCAGCTCAATATCACTTCAGGTAACTATGATTCAATGCCTATATTTTTCCTTTATTTTGCCCACGAAGAAAAAACAATACAGTTGAACATTCCAAAGTAATGCAATTTAAATATATCCACTGAGCTGTTATGCAATATGGCTACCGTCAGTCAGTAACACTATAGTCGCCAGGTGCCATACATTACAACTTTTAGCATCATTACAGCAGACTTGTATGTGCCAAAGACAGGTACTACATGATATAAACTACTGTGCATGCCTCTTTAGTGGCACATACAAGTCTGTAGTGATGCTAAGACTCGTAATATATGGCGCCTGGTGACATTAATGCAGTGGCGACTATAGTGTTATTGGCGGTAGGGTTTTGAGTAGCCATGGATGCACGGAGTCAATACCCAGGCACTAACCATGGTCTTCATCATCATGGAGAACCTTCATGATGCCTTACGGGGACTTGTAACATGGCGATTCCTCTAAAACATCACGTACGTCTTTAGCCTCAAAAACCTGCAGGGGAATAACACTGTAGACACTTGCTATGGTACCCCTCGTACTGTAAACCTTGGGGTATTTCTTTTTTCTTCGTGTATGTCACTGTCTTCATGCTCAAAAATGTCTTCACGATGTTGTGTAGTTCTCGTAAGCAGCGGTATGGTTCAGGCCAGAGTTCCTATGGCGATTATTTCATTGTTATACCTATAGTCTATTTTTTTAACGAGGCAAAAATCCTGTCCCCTTGCTGCTTACTAACTGATATTTGATGCCAGGAGAAGGGAATACTACGCTTCTTCTAAATTTCAGTTGTATTTTATCATAGTTAACCATATTATCAGGTAAACAGAGGCATCATTTTAAGCATGAGACCTTAAGATAGAATGTAATTTTTGCCTCGTTTAAGAAAAAACCTATACTTTCTTTTTCCTGCCTCTGTTCTCCCCTCTTCCTTCCTACCACCACCATCACCACCACCACCACCATCATCACCACCACCATCACCCCACCATCACCCCCACCACTACCCCCCACACCACCACCACCACCACAACCATTGATTCCTTTAGGCGTGGGAAGATAAGAACTGCGACATTGACTGAACTAATATATTTCTAATGCATTATGCCAGCGGGTCCGCGACGAAAATGAAGTACAAATCAACATAAGCACCTCAGAACTACTCAATGACATCACAGCAGCTTAAGTATTATCATTATTATATTATATTTTTCTTTGCTTTACCGTACATAAGACTATAGTCGCCAGTCACTCGCCACTGCACTAATGTCGCCAGGCACAATATATTACGAATTTTAACATCACTACAGAATTGTATGTGCCACTGAAGACATGAAGTGTGATCAGGGCCAGATTTATAAGGGGGCAAAGGGGGCAATTGTCCTGGGCCCCCCTGCCAGAGGGGCCCCCCAGACTAAGGACTTCCTTTATAAAAAAAATGAAATAATTATAAAAATTAGTTTCATTATTATAAAAAAAACTGTGGGGGCATCAGAAAATAAAAAGACAGCGAACCCCCCCCCCCAGTTAATTTTAATAATTAATTAACTTTAATACATAATTTAATTCTGTATATATATATATATATATATATATATATATATATATATATATATATATATATATATATATATATATATATATATATATATATATATATATATATATATACAGGGGATAGGTATGTGGCAGTGGAAGCGATTAGAGGAGACATGGGATGGAGTACGTTCAGAGAGAGGATAGCAAAGGCAGGACTGAGGTACAGAGCTAGACTGCAACGAATGGATGACAGCAAATGGGCAAGTAAGGTTTGGGATTGGAATATGTATGGGAAGTGGATGAAAGACTCAGTAAAAGTGGAAAGATGGACAGGTGAACTGGGAATGTTTGTGACAGGAGTGATGAGACATGGGAGTATGGCTGTATGCAAAAAGGAAATAAATAGGAGAGTGGAAGAGAAAGGGAAAGAAGAATGGCTGAGGGGAATGAGTGAGAAATCAACACTGGAATGGTACAGGAGAAAGGACCAGCCACGGTATGAAAGGTTCTATGATGGTGGCTATGGAGGGGACCTACTCTTCAGAGCCAGGACAAAGTCGCTGGAGGTAAATAGTCGTATGTACAGATGGAAGAATGATGGCAGCAAGGTGTGTGTAATGTGTGTGACAGGAGTGGATGAAACCGTGGAGCACTTGATGCTGGAATGTGAACGGTATGAGTATGCTAGAACAAAGATGTTGGAGGTAGTGGTAGGGAGGTCGGAGTGGAAGAATGGCGAGAGATGAGAGACAGGAGAGTGGAGATGGAGTACCTGCTGGGGTTGTGTGCTGAGGGGAGGAGTGACAGTCGTGTGATTGAGAGTGTAAAAGAATTCTTGGAGAATGCTTGGAGAGCACGTATGAGAGAGAATGAGAGGCAGGGGGCCCCTCAGTGATGGGGGACCCCGTGTGGGTGTGATGCTGGGAGGGGGGGGGGGTGAAATACCTGGCTGTGCTCCCCCCCCCCCCTTTTGCTTCTCTCCCAACAGATTACACGTGTGGGAGAACGCCGGATTTTTATTGAGTATGATTAGTTTTAAACTTTTGTTGTGATTGTGAATAGCAACAGGGAAAACTAAACTTTATTATTTGCCTTGGCTGTTATTTAGTGTGAATACAATAAAAAAAGAAATACTTAGCAGTAATGTGCATAGGTCGAATTTAAAGAAATAAAGGCACCACAACACTTTATAACTTATCTGATCAGTGATCACCAGTAATTTATATCACTATATGGCCTATATTACAAACTCAAAATTGTAGTCAAAGTTATTCTTAGTCAATAAAATTGAGAAAATTAAAATCAGACGTCTTCTTGGGAACCTAACATTGGTTTTTTCTAGAAAAATACGGTTTATTATTAATTTTAGTTCATTTTATGTCATGTAATTTAATTTATATGTTGAGGGGCCCCCGAACCTGAAGTGCCCCGGGCCCCCTAAGGTCTAAATCCGGCCCTGAGTGTGATGTACATAATATAAACTACTGTGCATGCCTCTTCAGTGGCACATACAAGTCTGTAGTGATGCTAGAATTCGTAATATATTGTGCCTGGCGACATTAGTGCAGTGGTGAGTGACTGGCGACTATAGTGTTATGTACGGTAGTACTTAAGTTCATTTCCTCATATATATTATGTTGTTGTTTCATTTTTTTCCTGTATGCCTTCGGATGAAAATAGAATTATCATTATTATTATCATTATTAAGTGCGAGTATTCGGGATCCTACTATAGTGTTTCATCTGTACAGTCCTCCGTACGTGACACGCTCGACGATGCTACAATTATCTCGATGACAATATTATGTAGTCAAGTCACGACATCGCCCAGTAGAAAAATATACACTATACATCAATGATTAAAAACTTACTTAACCATTCTGACTTGGATTTTCTTTCATTCAGTGGCTGCACCCGAGCTAAATATACCTCATACTTCGACCTCTTCCCGTCTCTGATTCATTTTTTCCACTCAAGTAACTCGACTCTAAAATATCTTCCGTGCACCAATATTTCTCTCTCTCTGTCTTAGTCAGTCATGGGGACAACAGCAACGACATAATCAGGTATCAATGATAGGAACATATGAGTGATCCAGGCTAACAGTATAAATGTACCTACTACCAAACCGAGTGACGAAGAATGAAGTGCGACCTCCAGGCTCCAGACCGTCTAGTCCCGCGGTCAGTGCATGATTAGCCGACAACAAAGTCATTTCGTCGTTTAGGGAGCCATACTTCACACGAGGTCGCCCCAAGGCTAGGGCGCAACACTGCAAACACCACTGACAATGCCGGAAATAACTGCCTAGATCTCCTCGCGCGGCAGCCTCTCGTGTCTTTATGAGTGTGACTGTGTTATTCGTCATCTCAAGGCCGTCCTAAGTCACTGGGTGGAGGTTATGTGTTTTACCAAGTGGATAATTAAAAAAAAACTCCACTTTGATCTCCGAAAAAAATCACGCCTTGCCGTTGTCTCTGCGTTTAATGATGGCGGACGTGAGTCAAGATTTCATCAAGCTTACGAGCCTTTAATTGCTGCTTGTCAATGTCTCCCAAGGGCGGTCGGTCACGCTTTTGTTAACCATGAACACACACATACACATACACACACACACACACACACACAAAAAAAAAAAAACCAGACACGTCACGCACACACACACACGCACACACACACACGAAAGGAATGGTCCATATCACCAGAATTACGTAATAATTATGCACTCAATACAAATACGACTATCCCTATCTTCGATTTATATATACAGATGCTCTCCGGAAAACACTTGTCATTAGTTTCTGAGCCGAAGCCGTGAGTCTCGTCATTCATACACACAGGAATTAACGTTTACGCAACAAAACACTAATTCTTCAGCGAGGGAGATGGTTTAGGACACGTCAGAGCAGTAGGCAAAGAGCAAGGATAGTATATAGAGGATACTACCTATATTATCCTTGGCAAAGAGGAAGGTGAAAACATGTGGATGGTGGTATTGGTTGGGAAGATAATTATGTGGTCACTGGTCACCCTTCCATTCTTTACTGGCAAGACGGACGTCAACGAACATTCACTAAATAAATATATAGTCAGTGAAATCATTATATAACGGAGGCGCTAAACCATAGCCTTTATACATACGTCACTTGAAGTACTAATACATTGATACGTCACTGAATTGTACAGCAACACATAAGGCGTTTTCTGCGGGGGATTTTTGGTTGCAACCGGAAAATTTTCGGTTGCAAACGGTCACAACAACAACAACAAATGATTGCGGGTCGGGCCAATCATCTTCCCTGGATGGTTGAACAGGGATCGAAATTTGAGCAACCGAAATTTTTCGGTTGCAATCAGGATCCCCGCAGAAAACGCCTATAGTATTAGAGTCCCGCACTTTGCACAAAGATGGGAGAAACTTTGACGCTCAACACTTCGATAAAGCAACTTTTAAACAAGGTAGCTATACATCACTTTGTTGCCTCTGAAGTCTGAAGTAACCTAATGTACAAGATTAGGTACGCAATAAATACTTCAACTCTGTTCATCTCACTCATGCATACACACCGCATCACGCACACGTAACACTAGTCTTACAGTCCGATCTTTTATATATATTTTTATAGTACATTATTCCAAAGTCTAAATAGAGTTATAATTATTATTATATTATTATTAAATAGTTAATATTTGTAGATTTTGCATTATTCCTTTTCGTATTTCGTCACTCGTTTTTTGCCACACACTTCTCCAGCACAACATCAACATCAGCATCAGCATAAACGTCACCACTCTCATTCCAACCACCATTGTCCACCAAGAATAAACTAGAATACCTATACATGTTCTTTTCTCATTTCGTCAATTTCAATTTTTTTCTTCACAACATACTTTTCAAACGCAACAGATCAGTCACTGCATCACCATCAACGTCATCACTCTCATTTCAGTCACCGGGAATAAACAGTTACTAATACTGTGGCCGCAGCTGTCGCCCCTGCAGTACCGCCGCGGAGGTCTGCGGGCGAGGCACTGGTGAGGGTGAAGGTCTGAAGCATATCTGCATATGGTGTGTGTGGGGGAGGCGGCACGAGACGGAAGAGGGCGGCGGGAGTGAGTGATGAGTGAGTGAATGAGCGAGTGTGTGTGTTTGCATCCATCCACAAGGCCGTTCTAATAGTCACCACCGCGACACACACAACACACACACACAACACACACACACCGCCACGATGGTCAAGTGGATAGAACGTTGCCCTGCCATTCTGTGGTTAGCCGGTTCGAATCCTCACAACTCCCGTGGATTTTTCACTGACAAATTCGGGCGGTTATTGTCCCCCTTGCTCAGTGTGTGTGTGAGGTCCCAGCATTACGCAAACATCGGTAATAATGAGCTCCAAGCTCACCCCGGGAGGTGAAACTGGCGATCACGAGTCCGACTCGCGTGTACAAGACCATGGGTGAAACCAGTAAAAGTAAAAATTTACATCACCGTCAAAATTGCAATCGAACCCGGGAAAATTAAACCTACTCCTAACTCCCTATCCTCTATTTCTAATCCCTTATGTCATTCCTAACTCCCTATCCTCTATTTATAATCCCCTATGTCATTCCTAACTCCCTATCCTCTATTTATAATCGCCTATGTCATTCCTAACTCCCTATCCTCTATTTCTAACACCACCTCCTCCTCTTCCTCTTCACCAGATAGATGTCACGTCATTCTCTCAACATTATAAAATCTGCCTCAACGCTGATGAATAGTCTCAGGACATTTTTTTCCCTTGGAAGTAGGATAAATGAGACTTGTGAAGTATGACTGATGAAACACTGTATTGATGACACAGCAGTAAAGTTCTTGGTTAAGTAGTAGTAGTAGTTGTTGTAGTGGTAGAAGTAGTAGTTGTTATTGTTGTAGTGTGTGTGTGTGTGTGTGTGTGTGTGTGTGTGTGTGTGTGTGTGTGTGTGTGTGTGTGTGTGTGTGTGTGTGTGTGTGTGTGTGTGTGTGTGTGTGTGTGTGTGTGTGTGTGTGTGTGAGGGCGTTGATTGCAAGGCTTGTTCTGCTGACCCCACCTCAAACCCCCCACCCACCCACCCACCCAGCACGTGCCCTAATCAACAGGTGCGGGCGAGGGCAGTAGGTAGGTAGGCAAAGAGAATGTAGCTAGAGAATGTATAAAGTGTCAAGAGAGAAATGAGGAATGACAGACTATAAAGAATGATGTAGTAGTAGTAGTAGTAGTAGTAGTAGTAGTAGTAGTAGTAGTAGTAGTAGTAGTAGTAGTAGTAGTGGTAGTAGTAGTAGTAGTTGGTGGTGTTAATGAAGGGACAGAAACTTCAGTATACCAAAACATAGGTACACTGACACAAAATAAGGATGTAGTAGTACGTATGTAATAGTAGTAGTAGTAGTAGTAGTGGAAATAGTTGTTGTAGGAATAGAGGCTTAAATATACCAAAACATAGATACACAGACACAAAGATTGGCGTGCAGACAGACAGACAGACGTAGAACCAGTAGTAGTAGTAGTAGTAGTAGTGGCAGTTGTTGTTGTTGGTGGTGTTGATATAGGAATAGGCTTAAATATACCAAAAGCACAGACACACAGATTGGCGTGCAGACAGACAGACAGATAGGCCAGTGACAAGCTCTAATTCTATCAACCCTCCGAAAACCAGTCTTGCGTGCGTGGTGGTTCATTGCACAAACACTGCTAGAGAGAGAGAGAGAGAGAGAGAGAGAGAGAGAGAGAGAGAGAGAGAGAGAGAGAGAGAGAGAGAGAGAGAGAGAGAGAGAGAGAGAGAGAGAGGTGTGTGTGTGTGTGTGTGTTGTGTGTGTGTGTGTGTGTGTGTGTGTGTGTGTGTGTGTGTGTGTGTGTGTGTGTGTGTGTGTGTGTGTGTGTGTGTGTGTGTGTGTGTGTGTGTGTGTGTGTGTGTGTGTGTGTGTGTGTGTGTGTGTGTGTGTGTGTGTGTGTGTGTGTGTACGACCTTGCCGCCCTATCCTGCCCTATTACAGCAGCAACACCCAATCATCAACATACTTTTATCAACAACAATTTTATCAACAGTACTTTTCGGGGATAACATCACCACTGCTAACACCAACGTCACCCTCACCGTTACTGTTATATATATTTTTGACTACTACTACTACTACTACTATTAGGAAAGATGTGGGCATACGCTATGTTGCGCGTGGCCTCGGTGCTCATCTCCGTAGCATTAGCCATTGAGCCTGGGGTGGGTGACAAACCGCTATACCCCGGGACACAGGGCTAGTGTGACATCCGGGTTACCGCAGTTACCTTCCCCAGGTTTCCTCAGGTATCCATTTATCCACCAACCTCGAAAGGAAGGATGAACAGCTGTTTGGACTGGCCGCCGACTGCCCTGGCCCGGATTCGACTACTACAATTGCTACATCTGATCTCACACACGTCGCTAAAACAATCACCACTACACAAAACCTATTCCACTCATCACTACATCACCAGTATTCAACATCACCATCCCGCAACACCATCATCACCACACACACACACAAGCTACTCACCGTTAGCCAGAATGACCGACCTGCTCCTTTGACCGACCCGAACGGACTCAAGACTGGAGGGGCGACACACACACACACACACACACACACACACACACACACACACACACACACACACACACACACACACACACACACACACACACACACACACACATTGCATTACCAGGGTTAGAAAATACCTCTGATAGCTTAGTAAGGTTAGAAGAGAGGGAGATAAGGATATATGAGCTATGGAAGAGGAGGAGAGATAAATGGGAAATGAGAAGGAAGGAAGGAAGGAAGGAAGGGTATAAGTTTAGAAGGAAGGAAGGAAAGAAAGGAAAGGAAGGAAGGATGGAAGGGTAGAAGTTAAGAAGGAAGGAAGGAAAGAAAGAAAGGAAGGAAGGATGGAAGTTAGGAAGGAAGGGAAGGAGAAGGAAGAAATAAAGGAAGGAAGGAAGGAGGGAGGGAAGTTACGAAGGAAGGAGGACGGAAGGAAGGGTATATAAGTTAGGAGATAGGGGAGGGAGGGAAGGAAGGAGGGTCGCGGCTATGTGATAGGAGTGATACCCCTTCCTTCCTCCCTTCCCTCCTTCATTCCTTCCTCCCTTCCCTTTGAATAGAGAACACAATGCGAAATGAAAATCACCTCAGGAAGATATAAACTAAGATTGTCTTCGTAACGGATCAAATTTTCTTCTCGTTCCCTTCTGATCGATCTCAATTTTCTATTTTTTATCATTATTGTTATTTTTTCCTCCTGTCAACATTTATTCTATTGACAGTTGGCTTTTTTCTTCTCTCTCTCTCTCTCTCTCTCTCTAATTATTTCTCAAGCTTATATTTTTCCCTCTTTTTAACCTTTCATTTAATTTTCCTTCTCTTTTTCATTTTCTTTTTCATTTTTTTTAAGCTTTTTTGCACTTTTCTTCTCCCTTCCCCTTTCTCTTCTATCTCCTACACTCTCCTTTCTTCTGCTTGTACTGTCTCCTACACTCTCCTTTCTTCTGCTTGTACTGTCTCCTACACTCTCCTTTCTTCTGCTTGTACTGTCTCCTACACTCTCCTTTCTTCTGCTTTTACTGTCTCCTACACTCTCCTTTCTTCTGCTTGTACTGTCTCCTACACTCTCCTTTCTTCTGCTTTTACTGTCTCCTACACTCTCCTTTCTTCTGCTTGTACTGTCTCCTACACTCTCCTTTCTTCTGCTTTTACTGTCTCCTACACTCTCCTTTCTTCTGCTTTTACTGTCTCCTACACTCTCCTTTCTTCTGCTTGTACTGTCTCCTACACTCTCCTTTCTTCTGCTTTCACTGTCTCCTACACTCCTTTCTTCTGCTTGTACTGTCTCCTACACTCTCCTTTCTTCTGCTTTTACTGTCTCCTACACTCTCCTTTCTTCTGCTTTTACTGTCTCCTACAATCTCCTTTCTTCTGCTTTTACTGTCTCCTACACTCCTTTCTTCTGCTTTTACTGTCTCCTACACTCTCCTTTCTTCTGCTTTTACTGTCTCCTAACTCTCCTTTCTTCTGCTTTTACTGTCTCCTACACTCTCCTTTCTTCTGCTTTTACTGTCTCCTACACTCTCCTTTCTTCTGCTTTTACTGTCTCCTACACTCTCCTTTCTTCTGCTTTTACTGTCTCCTACACTCTCCTTTCTTCTGCTTTTACTGTCTCCTACACTCTCCTTTCTTCTGCTTTTACTGTCTCCTACACTCTCCTTTCTTCTGCTTTTACTGTCTCCTACACTCTCCTTTCTTCTGCTTTTACTGTCTCCTACACCCTCCTGTCTTCTGCTTTTACTGTCTCCTACACTCTCCTTTCTTCTGCTTTTACTGTCTCCTACACCCTCCTGTCTTCTGCTTTTACTGTCTCCTACACTCTCCTTTCTTCTGCTTTTACTGTCTCCTACACTCTCCTTTCTTCTGCTTTTACTGTCTCCTACACTCTCCTTTCTTCTGCTTTTACAGTCTCCTACACTCTCCTTTCTTCTGCTTTTACTGTCTCCTACACTCTCCTTTCTTCTGCTTTTACTGTCTCCTACACTCTCCTTTGTTCTGCTTTTACTGTCTCCTACACTCTCCTTTCTTCTGCTTTTACTGTCTCCTACACTCTCCTTTCTTCTGCTTTTACTATCTCCTACACTCTCCTTTCTTCTGCTTTTACTGTCTCCTACACTCTCCTTTCTTCTGCTTTTACTGTCTCCTACACTCTCCTTTCTTCTGCTTTTACTGTCTCCTACACTCTCCTTTGTTCTGCTTGTACTGTCTCCTACACTCTCCTTTGTTCTGCTTGTACTGTCTCCTACACTCTCCTTTGTTCTGCTTGTACTGTCTCCTACACTCTCCTTTGTTCTGCTTTTAGTCTCCTACACTCTCCTTTCTTCTGCTTTTACTGTCTCCTACACTCTCCTTTCTTCTGCTTTTACTGTCTCCTACACTCTCCTTTCTTCTGCTTTTACTGTCTCCTACACTCTCCTTTGTTCTGCTTTACTGTCTCCTACACTCCCCTTTGCTTCTGCTTTTACTGTCTCCTACACTCTCCTTCTTCTGCTTTTACTGTCTCCTACACTCTCCTTTCTTCTGCTTTTACTGTCTCTCTACACTCCTCCTGTCTTCTGCTTTTACTGTCTCCTACACTCTCCTTCTCTTCTGCTTGTTACTGTCTCCTACACTCTCCTGTCTTCTGCTTTTACTGTCTCCTACACCCTCCTTTCTCCTGCTTTTACTGTCTCCTACACTCTCCTTTCTTCTGCTTGTACTGTCTCCTACACCTCCTTCTTCTGCTTTTACTGTCTCCTACCCCTCTCCTTTCTCCTGCTTGTACTGTCTCCTACACCTTTCTTCCTTACCCTACACCTCCTTTCTTCTGCTTTTACTGTCTCCTACACTCTCCTTTCTTCTGCTTTACTGTCTCCTACACTCTCCTTTCTTCTGCTTTTACTGTCTCCTACACTCTCCTATTCTCCTGCTTATTACTGTCTCCTACACTCTCCTTTCTTCTGCTTTTACTGTCTCCTACACTCTCCTTTCTTCTGCTTTTACTGTCTCCTACACCCTCCTTTCTTCTGCTTTTACTGTCTCCTACACTCTCCTATCTTCTGCTTATACTGTCTCCTACACTCTCCTTTCTTCTGCTTTTACTGTCTCCTACACTCTCCTTTCTTCTGCTTTTACTGTCTCCTACACTCTCCTTTCTTCTGCTTTTACTGTCTCCTACACTCTCCTTTCTTCTGCTTTTACTGTCTCCTACACTCTCCTTTCTTCTGCTTTTACTGTCTCCTACACTCTCCTTTCTTCTGCTTTTACTATCTCCTACACTCTCCTTTCTTCTGCTTTTACTGTCTCCTACACTCTCCTTTCTTCTGCTTTTACTGTCTCCTACACCCTCCTTTCTTCTGCTTTACTGTCTCCTACACTCCTCTCCTTTTCTTCCTCCTCCTTTCTCTGCTTTTACTGTCTCCTACACTCTCCTTTCTTCTGCTTTTACTGTCTCCTACACTCCTTTCTTCTGCTTTTACTGTCTCCTACACTCTCCTTTCTTCTGCTTTTACTGATCTCCTACACTCTCCTTTCTTCTGCTTTTACTGTCTCCTACACCTCCTTTCTTCTGCTTTTACTGTCTCCTACACTCTCCTTTCTTCTGCTTGTACTGTCTCCTACACTCTCCTTTCTTCTGCTTTTACTGTCTCCTACACCCTCTTCCTTCTGCTTTTACTGTCTCCTACACTCTCCTTTCTTCTGCTTGTACTGTCTCCTACACTCTCCTTTCTTCTGCTTTTACTGTCTCCTACACTCTCCTTCACGTCCTATCCTTTCTTCTGCTTTTACTGTCTCCTAACTCTCCTTTCTTCTGCTTTTACTGTCTCCTCCTTTCTTCTGCACGTCTCCATCCTCCTTTCTTCTGTTTTCTGTCTCCACTCTCTCCTTTCTTTTTACTGTCTCCTACACTCTCCTTTCTTCTGCTTGTGCTGGCTCCTACACTCTCTTTTCTTCTGCTTTTACTGTCTCCTACACCCTCCTTTCTTCTGCTTTTACTGTCTCCTACACTCTCCTTTCTTCTGCTTGTGCTGTCTCCTACACTCTCTTTTCTTCTGCTTTTACTGTCTCCTACACTCTTTTCTTCTGCTTGTGCTGTCTCCTACACTCCTTTCTTCTGCTTGTGCTGTTTCCTACACTCTCCGTTCTTCTGCTTGTACTGTCTCCTACACTCTCCTTTCTTCTGCTTGTGCTGTCTCCTACACTTTCCTTTCTTCTGCTTTTACTGTCTCCTACACTCCTTTCTTCTGCTTGTGCTGTCTCCTACACTCTCCTTTCTTCTGCTTGTGCTGTCTCCTACACTCTCCTTTCTTCTGCTTGTACTGTCTCCTACACTCTCCTTTCTTCTGCTTGTACTGTCTCCTACACTCTCCTTTCTTCTGCTTGTGCTGTCTCCTACACTCTCCTTTCTTCTGCTGTCTCCTACACTCTCTTTTCTTCTGCTTTTACTGTCTCCTACACCCTCCTTTCTTCTGCTTTTACTGTCTCCTACACTCTCCTTTCTTCTGCTTGTGCTGTCTCCTACACTCTCTTTTCTTCTGCTTTTACTGTCTCCTACACTCTTTTCTTCTGCTTGTGCTGTCTCCTACACTCCTTTCTTCTGCTTGTGCTGTTTCCTACACTCTCCGTTCTTCTGCTTGTACTGTCTCCTACACTCTCCTTTCTTCTGCTTGTGCTGTCTCCTACACTTTCCTTTCTTCTGCTTTTACTGTCTCCTACACTCCTTTCTTCTGCTTGTGCTGTCTCCTACACTCTCCTTTCTTCTGCTTGTGCTGCCTCCTACACTCTCCTTTCTTCTGCTTGTACTGTCTCCTACACTCTCCTTTCTTCTGCTTGTACTGTCTCCTACACTCTCCTTTCTTCTGCTTGTGCTGTCTCCTACACTCTCCTTTCTTCTGCTTGTGCTGTCTCCTACACTCTCCTTTCTTCTGCTTTTACTGTCTCCTACACTCCTTTCTTCTGCTTGTGCTGTCTCCTACACTCTCCTTTCTTCTGCTTGTACTGTCTCCTACACTCTCCTTTCTTCTGCTTGTGCTGTCTCCTACACTCTCCTTTCTTCTGCTTGTACTGTCTCCTACACTCTCCTTTCTTCTGCTTGTACTGTCTCCTACACTCTCCTTTCTTCTGCTTGTGCTGTCTCCTACACTCTCCTTTCTTCTGCTTGTGCTGTCTCCTACACTCTCCTTTCTTCTGCTTGTACTGTCTCCTACACTCTCCTTTCTTCTGCTTGTGCTGTCTCCTACACTCCTTTCTCCTCCTCCTTCTCCACACTCTCAAGACGTATAGTCAAGTATCCTCGGAAAAAAAAAAATCCTGCCTCTTGAAATTACGATCGAACCTCAGCACCTTAACCTCATATTTTTATATTATACTTTACTTTTCCTTCTCTTCGTTATATCGTGGTGTTATATTTCTACTTTTTATAAGACTGTAACACCTGATTTTTTTTATTTGAGTACACACACACACACACACTCTCTCTCTCTCTCTCCTCTTTTTTTCCTTTCTAGTCATCTCTCTCTCTCTCTCTCTCTTCCTTCAAATATCACAAGATTCCTCCTCCACCTTCAAGTCTGCTATTCTTTTGTCTAACACGTAGAAGCTATAGTGGTTGAAAATAGTCACATAGGCAGCCCCATTTGGCCTAATAGGGTTGTTGCTGTCTGTTCTTCCTTCGTATTCCTCCTCCTCCTCCCTCTCTATTCCCCTTCTTCTGCTTCTCTTCCTCCTCCTCCTCCTATACGCACATGACCTCTTCTAATCCATCTCTTTGCTATATTATTCCTTGTTTCTTCTTCTTTACCTCTTCCTTCTTCTCTTGTTCTATTTTTACTGCTTCTGACCTTTCTCCTTCATCACATAATCAAGGTCACCAGTCTGTATCATCTTATTATTCCTTTCTTCCTTCCTTCATTCCTTCTCCCTTCCTTCGCTTCCTTGGCATATGTACCTCCATCAACATCCTACTTCCTTCTCTCTTCCTTCATTGGTATTTTCTTTCCCTTCTTCCTTCCCTGGCATTGACTTCTTGATCTACAACTATATTTCTTTCCTTCCCTCCTTCCTTCCCTCTTAACTTCTATCCTTCCTTTCCTTCCTTCCTTCCTAATTTCTACCCTTCCTTTCCTTCCTTCCCTCCTCCTTCTTTCTTCCTTCCTAACTTCTACCCTTCCTTCCCTCCTCCCTTTCCTTCCTAACTTCTACCCTTCCTTCCCTCCTCCCTTTCCTTCCTAACTTCTACCCTTCCTTCCTTCCTTCCTAACTTCTACCCTTCCTTCCTTCCTTCCTTCCTAACTTCTACCCTTCCTTCCTTCCTTCTACCCTTCCTTCCTTCCTTCCTAACTTCTACCCTTCCTTCCTTCCTAACTTCTATCCTTCCTTCCTTCCCTCCTTCCTAACTTCTACCCTTCCTTTCCTTTCTTCTGTTCCGCTGTAAAGTAATATCAATTTTCCTTCACTCGTTCTTCTTTCCTATCTTTATCTCTTGTCTCTTCTTCTCCTTTCCATTAATTTTGTATCTTCTCCCTTTTCATACTATTCTATTTTCCCCTCTCTCTGTCTCTCTACATTCTCCTCCTTTCCTTTCCTTCCTCTCTTCCTTTTCCCTTCCCTACTTTTATTTTCTCCTCCCTCTTCTCTTTTCCATAGCATCATCCTTTCCCTTCTCGTGCTGTTTTACTCCCCCCTCTTTTCCTTTCTCCACATAATCTACCTTTCCTTCCCTTCCTCTATCCCTTTTCTCTTTTACCCCCCTCCTTTTCCCTTCCTCTTCTTTTCTTCCTCTCCCTTTTCCTTCCCCTTCCTCTCCCCCTTCCCTCCCTTCCCGACTCACTGACGACTCACAAGGTTAAGAACGTCTAATCTTAAGATCTTCATTTTTCATCTTACATAATACTCTCATGTGCTTTGTGTTTGACCTTGAAGGGAGGATGGAGATGGAAAGGGAAGGAAAGGAAGAGGGTGAGGAGAAAGGGTCTGAAAAGGAAGAGGGTGAGGAGAAAGGGTCTGAAAAGGGAAGGAAAGGAGAAATAGTGGATGGGAAAGGAAGAGAAGAGAGGAGAGAGAGAGGGAGAGAGAGAGAGAGAGAGAGAGAGAGAGAGAGAGAGAGAGAGAGAGAGAGAGAGAGAGAGAGAGAATAATCTACACATTCCTGTAAAGTCAAAGATAGTTCTCAGTAGTCCAGCGGAAGCTCCTGATTGTAAAACCTATACGAATACAATAAAAAAAAAAGAGAGAGAGAGAGAGAGAGAGATGAAGGACGAAAAACAAAATGATTCACACGACCAAAGAGGAGCGAGAGGAATACTGTACATAAAAAGAGAATGTAAGAGTAGATAGGTTAACTAGGGAATGAAGAGGAAGAGGAAAGGGAGGGAAGGGTGGAGGTATGACAACAGGAAGTAGGCCTACTCGAAGTGACACCTGTCCCATGGCGCACCTGCTCTTCCTTACCCCTCCTCCCCCTCCTCCTCCTCCTGTCCCATCCACCAAATATTCAGGTGCCGCATTTAAAGGAAAAACTAATCAAGGTGTTGGTCCTATCGGCTTTCTCTAGTATTGTAAGAGCACATGGATGGATTGTACCAAGGGAAAGAGATTGTACCAAGGGAAAGAGATTGTACCAAGGGAAAGAGATTGTACCAAGGGAAAGAGGGTTAATATGACTGCTATAATATTGCTATCTATAAATCACCTACTTGAGCATAATAATAAGCCATGTTTGTCTGTTTATGTGGGCTTTCTGAACTATTCCTTCTCTTATATCAGACAAGAATTATACTCGTAGTAGTCAGTACACGTCTTGTTTGATCTGTATAGGTGTTGGAACTATAAGGAAGGTATGGAGTATAGTGAAGAGTTACTGTTTCTTATGGATGATACAGGTTATCGTTGAGTTACATCTATCTTATAATAATATAATCGAAAGTGTGTGCATCTGTGTGTGTGTCCGCTATAGGTTCCGCCCCCAGTGGCGCAATCCCATCATATGGTACAGTTTTGGAACCAGGTCGACCAGGGGAAGGTTTTAAGGCCACTTTGGGGATGATCCAATCACTTTAAAAAAAATTAAATTTCTATTATTAGCGAGAATTGTGAAAAAAGTGGGTTGCGAGAATTAGAGAGAACTGCAACTCCGAAATGCCAGTGGTCGCTGGCAGTTTTAACTCACAATTTGGTGAAAAGTTGGTCAACTTGAAAGAAAAATATGGGCTTATTCCACTGCACTTAAAACACAAAAGTATAATTTTAAGAACGATTTTCTTCTATATGTATATTGTATAGAAGCCTGAGTCTGTAAAACATGCATTTAACCAAATAACCAAGTAGGTTATAGTTGAGGAGGCGAGGTAAATGTTACTCTATGATATTATATAGTCAATAACGTATGTTTAGAAGTTATCTATACCTAGGCAGTCATATTTTCCTGTTATTATTGTGTATCAATCAGATAGAAAGCCTGGAAGTGCAATGAGTCGACGCGTGAAGTGGCAATGTTTTGATTCAATCTCCCCGCCCACCACTCCCCGCCGCGGCGTGTCGCCTCCACAATTATAACCTACATTGTCGCAGCAACAAGCCGATTTCGGCATTCTTTATTCTTCGTTTTTCCAAGGCATTGCTTATTGTATTTTGACAAGCGTTTGCCAGACGCAGCAGTACTATCTTAGAAAACAGTGTGAACATCACCCAAATTTTACATGCCACAATATACATGTTAAAAATATATTAAGCTTTGCTACTCGAGGCGAGTAATTTGCATTAAATTGCTATTATAGAACGTTCCATCGTAATGAATGTCATCCATATAATTAGTAGAACAACAGAAAAACTATATTTTTTTGGTATTCAGATGCGGTGCATCAATGTTTATCGCGAAATTAATTTATGAAAAATATTAGTCGCGGAGCCAAAACACAGTAGACCAACCTTTGAGTTAAAACTGCCAGCGACCACTGGCATTTCTCGAGTTTCAGTTCTCTCTAATTGAGGAAACCTTGATGTAGAGTGATGGGTAATGGGTGAGTGAATGGGTGGGGTGATGGGTAATGGGTGTGGGGTGATGGATGAGTGAATGGGTGGGTGTGGGGGGGTGATGGGTGGGTTGGGGGTGATGGGTGAGGGAATAGATGGGGGGTGATGGGTAATGGGTGAGTGAATGGGTGTGTGGTGATGGGTAATGGGTGAGTGAATGGGTGGGGGGTGATGGGCAATGGGTGAGTGAATGGGTGGGGGGTGATGGGTAATGGGTGAGTGAATGGGTTGGGGGTGATGTGAATGGGTTGGCGTTAATACATACATTTCTACATCCATGATTTCAGGAAAGTTAGAAGGGGCTATCTGGAGGGTTTGTGTTTGGTGGGCCTTCGGCCCACCAAAAGCCCTCCGCGGGAGCTAGCCAGAATGTCCGCCCGGAGGGCGGCTTTTCGGCTAGTCATCTACATAAAAGCAAGATTGTATAGATCCTGCCAAAGACGCAATCAATCATTGGGGCATACGCCGGGGGGCGCGTCGCCTCGCCCACCCTACGACGCCACTCCCGGGGGTCACCACGCGCGAGTTCCCATGCAGGCTCCTTTCCCATACCAAGCAGCTCTCGACAAAAAACATCAACTTGCCCCAGCCACGAGCCTTGTGGGCGCCCCCTTGGCCTCCTCCACGCCGGATTGTCTCTTACAGATACAACCCGATGAGAAGGATCGGTTTCAGGGTAGCGTGCCACATGCCCATATAGCCGAAGTTGGCGCTGACGGACTATGCAGGTAATAGGCCTCGATTCAGTCTCACGGTGCAATCGCTGATTTGACACGTAATCATCCCAGCGATACCCCATGATTCTGCGAAGACACTTATTACCAAAGGCATTGATTCGTCTCTTCAAGTCACTATTTAGTGTCCATGTCTCACAACCATAGAGTAAGACAGGGATCACAAGCGATTTGAAGATCCGGATCTTTGTCCTCCTGCACAGGTACCGACAACGCCAAATACTCCCGCTGAGCGAGTCCATAACACCGTGGGCTATGCCAATCCGCCGTAAGACTTCTTGACGTGACCCGCCGTCATTATGGACTGCGCTACCAAGGTATGTAAAACTTTCCAAGATCTCAATGTCCTCGCCACACGCATGAACAGACTGTACTGCTTCATCTAGTAAGTCTCCAAACACCTGGACCTTGGTCTTGAGCCAGGAGACCTCAAGTCCCAAAGGCTTTGCCTCCTCGTGCAGCGCCTCGAGAGCCATCACCAGGACCTCCAGCGACTCAGCAAAGATTACTGCATCATCGGCAAAAACAAGATCAGTGATCTTGGTGTTGCCGACGGATGCTCCACAATCAATTTGATCTACAACCTTGTCCAATACCCAGTCCATACAAGCGTTGAAAAGTGATGGGGCAAGGACGCACCCTTGCCTCACTCCTGTATTCACAGGAAAGAAGCCGGATACACCTGCCCCACACTTCACAGCACTCTCAATCCCAGAATACAGACCAGTTATCAAACCAATAGTCCCTGCAGGAATCCCTCGAAGTCGCAGAAGATCCCAGAGTGACTCACGATGCACTGAGTCAAACGCCTTCTTGAGATCAACATAGGCTGCAAGCATCCCCTGTCGAAACTCACGTCGGCGTTCCACCAGGACACGAAGCGCTAGGATACGGTCCGTTGTTGACTTACCAGGCGTGAACCCAGACTGCCGAGGTCTCTGATGCTTCACCAGATGGCTGCGAATCCGTGTCAGCAATAGATGGGCAAGCACCTTGCCTGGTACGCTGAGCAGTGTAATACCGCGGTAATTGTTGCAGTCCTGACGGTCCCCTTTCCCTTTCCAGATAGGGACGACCAGCCCCCTTTTCCAGTCAGGAGGAATGGTACCTGATTGCAACACGGCAGTCAGGACAGCATGCAACCCGTGGATCATGGCCTCACCCCCAGCTTTGAGGAGCTCCGCACTGATATTACAAACACCAGCTGCCTTTCCACCCCTCAACTTTGCTACAACCTCTCTGACTTCGTCAAGAGAGGGTGCACTTTCGTCAATGGGAGGATCGGCATCCACTGCCTGTGACCCAGTGGTGTGAAGCTGCTCAGTTGGAGGGTCCACCGTGAACAACTGCCCAAAGTACTCAGCCCAACGAGCCATCTGCCCATCCATGTCCGACACGAGGCGCCCATCTGCTGTTCGAATAGCACTCGCCCGAGAAGGAGACTTGGAACGGAGCTTCTTCAGGGCTCGGTAGGCGGGTCGGAGACCAAAGACTACTGTGTCATATCTAGAAAACATTGCTTATAGTCACAAAAAATCGTCTAATGGCACCTAAATCACAATGGAAATTACGTTTTGGGTCTCGAGGTGTTAACATTCGAATAGACAAACAGACATTAAGTAAATATTTACCTTACATTTTTCTTAGGCTAGATTAGGTTAGGTTAGTTTGAGGGTTAGGTTATGTAAGGTTAGTTTGATGATTTGAATAGGTTATTATTTGATGCTTTTGCAAATGGAGTGTTTATTCTAGTCAAAAGTATACAGTAGTCTTTGATCCTGCATAAAAGTTTCACTCCGTCGGGTCGCTATTCACGAACCTATTGGACAGTGACTCGCTGACTGTTATGACGTGACTTGACACGTAAAAGTATGTTACTGGTTCTGAGCCAACACCAATTATTTACCTTGCGGATAAAAATCAATGAATAAATAAAGTGAATGATTGATAAATAAATAGATAAACAAGAATGAATGGACTTCATAAGGACGGATTTATATGCAAAAATAATCATGAATAACAATACCTCCATTAGTCTCTCTCTCTCTCTCTCTCTCTCTCTCTCTCTCTCTCTCTCTCTCTCTCTCTCTCTCTCTCTCTCTCTCTCTCTCTCTCTCTCTCTCTCTCTCTCTCTCTCTTTCTGAGTCATTGCTTTAATACAAGATTCTATCAAAAGAAATGACCATAAATCAACAATGAAATGACTGAAGTAAACATACATAATTTATCATCGTAGTATTATTTTGGTATATTCGAGTGACTTTGAATATCATGGAGGAAATGTTCAACAATGTAGAGACATCCTGAAGGAGTGAGCCGAGAGGTTGCCTACTGATCGGAGGGTTGCTCAGTGCAGCTTCCTCTTCTCCTCTACTCTCTTCTATCTTACTTTATCCTTCCATCTCTTCTCTTTTCCATTTCATCTCTCTTTTCTTATCTCTCTCTTTCTCATTGCTTCCTCCTCTCCTTTCCTCTCTTCCCATTCTCCACCTTCAACCTCTCACTATTCTTCCTCTTCCCTCCTCTCTTCTTCCTTCTCCTACCATTATTTTCTCCCTACTCTCCCTTAGTTTCCCCCTTTCTCCCCCTGTTTTTCTCCCTTCTGCCTTTCTCTTCCCTACATTCCCTCCTTCTTACCTCAATTATCGCGATTTATGAGAAAAATTAGTGAAGAGGAATTTAAATCATGGTTTCAATTTCGGACTTCTGCAAATTGCGGAAGTCCGAATTCGTTTGCGGATGTGCGGAAGTGTAAATGTTTGCGGATTTGCTTTTGCGGAACTACTTCCGCAAACGCAAGTCCGCAAATTTCTTGAAGTTCACACTTCCGCAACCGCAAGTCCGCAAATCCGCAAACCAATTATGTGATATTTTCTCTGCATATATTGCAAAACGAGAGGTAAAACTTGACTTGACTTCTGATAATGGCATTGGATAGAACACATCAACCTTAACAACTTTGCTTCTATGCAAACGGTGTGTGTGTGTGTGTGTGTGTAAGGATAGTACTGGAAAGTTAAGACGATGGAAGATATAACAATAGAAGAAAGAGGAGGAGGAATACAAAGGATGAACAGACAGACAGCAACAACCCTACTGGCCCAGACGGGACTGCCTGTGTGACTACTTTCTATCACTATAGTAACTTTCTACGTGTTAGAGGCAAAAGAATAACAAAGTTAAAGGCTCCTTCCTAGCTTCCACTTCCTCCGACCGATTGTATAAGAGTCTACGTCAATATTTTCGTCAACTCTTAGCACCCAAGCCACCCCGGGGAGGCATGCACCGTTGTCTGCCCTTCCCAGTCCATGCTGAGACCTCCTTACACACTACTGAACTCCTTACACTCCTGTTTTTTTTTCTATTTAAACAGTTATTAATCACAGTTACACAACCGTTATAGAAGGCTTAAAAGATAGATGAATTAAGGTAATAATGTCTTTCGTTACACCTGCGAATCCTACATCTAATTCCAGGTAAAGGCATGGCATCTGTACCACTGGACTCGTTTTAGGTAGTGACCCCTTGTCCACACCTCTCATAAATGGTAACTTGATCTCAGTTTTTCACTCTTGTTAGTCTCATTACTGACCCCTTTCTATTAGCCTATATTCCTTTGCTAGACTGCAATGATACCTCTCTCTCTCTCTCTCTCTCTCTCCTCCCTAACTATACTTCATTCTCCCCACCTCTGCCTCAACATTCCCCACCCGCACCCAACTGTTATATCTCCCCCTCCTCCCCAACCTCTCAGGCATAATACTTCCCCCATACCTCCCCTCCCTTACTCCTGTGGCATTCGTACAGTGACCTCCTCCTCCTCCTCTTCCCTCCTCCTCATCCCTCTCCTCCTCCTCCTCCAGGCTCCTCCTCTTCCCTCTCCTCCTCCAGGCTCCTCCTCCTCCTCCTCCTCCTCTTCCCTTTCCTCCTTCAGGCTCCTCCTCCTCCTCTTCCCTCTCCTCCTTCAGGCTCCTCCTCCTCCTCTTCCTCCTCCTCCCAGCGAGACCCAAGGCGTTGCATGATAGTTTCCCTTCACTTGATTGGTTCAAAGTGTTTCCTTTCCCTTCCCTTCCCTTCAGTTTCACGTGACTTCTTTCCTCTCTCTTTCCCTTCCTTCTTTCCTTATTATGTTCTTTCTTTCCTTCCTCTCTTCCTTCTTTCCTTATTATGTTCTTTCTTTCCTTCATCTCTTCCTTCCTTCCCTTTTCTCTGTATTCTTTCCTGCCTCCCTCCTTTCCTTTCTTATTTTCTTCCTTCCTTCCTCTCTTCTTTCCATATTTTCTGTCATCTTTCCTTCCCTCCCTCCATCCTTCCTCCTTCCTTCCTTCCTCCCTTCTTCCCTCCCTTCCTTCCTTCATTCTCTCCTCCCTCCCTCTCTCGCTCTCATATGAAACTCGTGACTCCAAATCATGATTACTACCTACTCCACCTCCACCCTCTCACCTCTCTCTCCTCTCTCTCTCTCTCTCCTCTCCTCTCTCTCTCTCTCTCTCCTCTCTCGTTATATACCTCCATTGACACCTTATGGAGAAAAAAAACCATATGGGATGAATAAACCAAAAAGGGAAAAAATCATGTAAAGAAGAAAGAAAGAAAGATGTAGGTGTGAAAAAAACCCGTAAAGAAAGAAAGGAAAGAAAAAGATACAAAAAAAGAGATGTAGGCGAGGGAAAAAACGTAAAGAAAGCAATGAAAGAAGAAAGAAAGAAAGATGTAGGTGTTGTAAATGAGTGGCAATGAGAGAGATGTAAAAATCCTTCCTTCCTTCCTTCCTCTACATACTGTGATATAAGCCATGAATAAGTATGTTATAATAGCTTACACTTCCCCTCCCTCCCTTCTTCCTTGCTTCTCTTATATCCCATCTCATCACTCTATCCTCGGTACAGTACTTGCCGTCATGTTGCTCCCTTCCTCCCCCTCTCCCTTTCCCTTTCCTTTCTCATTTCAGTAATTCACCTCTCGCCTTCATCTTCCTCCCAGCTTTCACAAGACTAATTTAAGACTTTTACTGTAAGAGAAGAAATTACGTCGTCTGAAATCTGCTATGGTGGCATACAGTATATGGAAGGTTTGAGGGGACACACACACGCGCGCGCGCGCACACACACACACACACACACACACCACACACACACACACACAACACACACACACACACATATTCTTGCATACACATGAAAAGATACCAGTAATAAAAAAAAAAACTTTAGAAGTGATAGTTCAGGTCACATATTTTTGGACCATTATAAATTGCGAAATACAAGAAAATGAAACTATGATCAAACTCTCTCTCTCTCTCTCTCTCTCTCTCTCTCTCTCTCTCTCTCGAACAAGAAGTCACGGATTCAAACTGGAAAAGCGTAGATTTGAAAAGAAAATAGGGAAAAACTGGTTAACAAATAGCGTGGTAAATGATTGGAATGGACTCAGTCGTCAGGTAGTTAGTGCGGAGTCAATAAAGAGCTTTAAAAGGAGACTAGATAAATTCATGGATGGGGATGAAAGTTGGATGTAGGTAGTGTTAAGTAACAGGAACTACCTCGTGTAGGTCTCACGGCTTCTTGTAGCTTCCTTATTTTCTTATGTTCTTATGTACTTTCCCTTTCCCTTTCCTTCCTTCAGTAACTCACCTCCCCTTCCTCTTCCTCCTCCCAGCTTTCCAACGACTATCTGGGAAAGGTACCCCTGACTATCTTCCTTTTAAAGCTCCCTAATGACTCCACACTAACTACCTGACGACTGAGTCCATTCCAATCATTTACCACCCTATCTGTTAACCAGTTTTTCCCTATTTCCTTTTTAAATCTACGCTTCTCCAGTTTGAATCCGTGACTTCTTGTTCTAGGCAGAGGGGGAGGAAGGGAGCAACATGACGGCAAGTACTGTACCGAGGATAGAGTGATGAGATGGGATAGAAGAGAAGCAAGGAAGAAGGGAGGGAGGGGAAGTGTAAGCTATTATAACATCCTTATTCATGGCTTATATCACATTATGTAGAGGGAGGAAGGAAGGAAGGAAGGAAGGAAGGAAGGAAGGAAGGATTTTTGCATCTCTTTTTCCCTCCCTTCATTTCCCTCACCCGTAGGACCCTCATAGTGTTAGTCATGTTATTACTATTGCATAACTAAACGTATACAGGTAATTCTCTCTCTCTCTCTCTCTCTCTCTCTCTCAATGCATTTTTACGATCATTTTTTCATCATTTCTGTCTCTCTCTCTCTCTCTCTCTCTCTCTCTCTCTCTCTCTCTCTCTCTCTCTCAATGCATTTTTACGATATTTTTTTCATTTTTTCATAATTTCTGTCCACCACTCTCTCTCTCTCTCTCTCTCTCTCTCTCTCTCTCTCTCTCTCTCTCTCTCTCTACGTGAAGCACATGGCGGGAGAGGAAAGACAGGCAGTGTAGGAGGAAAGGCAGGAATGATAAGAGTTTTATAAAGGAATACAAAGGAAGAACAGACAGCAACAGCCTCACTGGGCCAAACGAAGCTGCCTGTGTGACTACTTTCTACCACTATAGTTTCTACGTGTAAGAGGTAAAATAATAGTAAAATTGAAGGCTTTTGAGTGGAATGATGGAAATGTGGAGGTGTTAGAAGTGTGGATGGAATGATGGATGCAGGAGTGAAGTGTGGATGGAATGATGGATACAGAAGTGGAGTGTGGATGAAAATGTGGATGGAATGATGGATACAAGAGTGGAGTGGATGAAAATGTGGATGGAATGATGGATACAGGAGTGGAGTGTGGATGAAAATGTGGATGGAATGATGGATACAAGAGTGGAGTGGATGAAAATGTGGATGGAATGATGGATACAGGAGTGGAGTGTGGGTGAAAATGTGGATGGAATGATGGATACAGGAGTGGAGTGTGGATGAAAATGTGGATGGAATGATGGATACAGGAGTGGAGTGTGGATGAAAATGTGGATGGAATGATGGATACAAGAGTGGAGTGGGTGAAAATGTGGATGGAATGATGGATACAGAAGTGGAGTGTGAGATGTGGATGGAGTGGTTAGAAGTATGAGTGAAGCAGTGTGGATGTGAGCGAGTTACACAGTTGGATAGATTTCTATATTTTTTATTTAAATATTTAGTAATCATACATAAGAAGAAGAAGAAGAAGATGCAGGTGACTTAACCCCTTGAGGCCCAGAGTGTAATTTCCATTGTAATTTGGGTAACATTTGACGATTTTTTAATTAATATAAGCAATATTTAATAGCTATGACCTGTTTAGTATCCTTGTCAACTAGCTAATTTGGTATATTCAGTTACTTTTCGTAATTTTATGGCTCGACAACTTACAATTTTTTATAGCAAAGTAAAGATCTGGGCGTGAAAGGGTTAAATAGTTAGTAATCACACATAAGAAGAACAAGAAGATGCAGGTGACTTAAAAGGTAGATAAGTGAAGGCAGTAAGTGTTCAGATAAATATGTGATAGGATGAAGGAAGGACTGAATGCTGAAGGTGTTAAGGTAATAGTGGAAAGGAAGGGAAGGCTAAATAATATTACGTGTTTAGAATAGCATACTTATTAGTTAGGATAAAATAATAAGGAGGAAGAGGAAGTTATAGTGGGGATAATGAAGACGACAAAGAGACAAGAGAATAAAATAAGAAGGGTAATAAAGAGAATAATTAGGATAGAAGAAAGAGGAGGAGGAGGAGGATAGCGGCGATAATGAAGACGACAAAGAGATAGAGAATACAAGTAATAAGGGTAATAAAGAGAATAATAAGGATAAAAGAAAGGAGGCGGCAAGCGGCGATAATGAAGGCTAGATAGAGAAACACGTTTTTGCCTCTACCGTCGCCCCTCCTTCCCTCTCCTACCGGGGGACACAGGCTAAAAACTCTATTGTCACGCCCAGGGGGCAACGCACGCACGCACGCACGAACACACACACACACCCAACGCACACACACACACCACACACATCGAGTCAGACAGTCAGTAATACAGTGTCGATTAAATGATTCATAAGTTCATAAGGAAAGACATCAAGAAAAAGTAGGAAAGGTGTAATAGTGAAAGTCGTGAACTCGCCATGGAGACTGACAGGGCGGGGGAAGCGACCAACCACACCACCGCTTGTCTCCCCCTCCCTCCCTCCCTCCCTCCCTTCCTTCCCACCCTCCTACATTCACCTGCGGCAACACACTCTGCCTCTCCTCCTCGTGTGGGTTATGAGTAGTGCTGCTTTCGTGCTTTTCTCTCCTTATTACGAGTATCTGATGTATAAAAGTCCACGTGTTTGCGTTATCCAGTGCCACAGCCTGTTGTCTTGCCAGTGTGGTGTCAAATCTCATCACTGCCCCCGGCGCGTTCAGCCTCACACCTGACACTTACCCTTGACTTCACACCTTACCCCCCCCCCCCTGCCCGTCCCCTCCAGCCCTAGGCCATGCCACCTCATGCCCCCTGCCCCACTCACACTCCCCGCCTCCCATCTGTGTACTCAGGATGGGGAATGCCTAAGCACCCACGTCCTTTTGGAACAACAGTATATCCCTCTCATGTGAGTCTCTAAGTAGGCCTTAGCACATATGTGTCTGTATATACTTCATTGTCTTAATAAATGTATCAAATCAATCAGTGTACTCACCGGTGATGCAGTTTTCGGAGAGTGCTCTGTTCTTGGTGGCGTTGATGTTGTTGTTGTTGTGGGTGTTGTGGCTGTTGGTGCTGAGGCTGCGCGAGGCCGAGGGCTTGGCGGGCTGCAGCTCAACCTTGCGGTGGCGGGACACCTTGAAGGCACTGCTGCCCCCGCCGCCCCCGCGCCCCCCGGCAGAAGCCTGGGGCATGTCGTCGTCGTCGCCGTAGTATTCCTCGTCGAGGTATTCCTCAGGGTCTAGCTCCAAGTCCTCGGCCGAGAATGACCTGGGCGTGTCCTCTGCGAGGCCGTCAGGGTCATGGTGGTCCCCGAGTGACTGCGCCTTGACCCGGCCACCGGGACGCTCCAGGTCCACGCAGATAAAGGAACCAAGGCTCTCCTCGCCGCCGTGCGGGTCAGAGCCGTGGCGGTAGAGCCTCAGGGACTCCTCGCACTCACTGTCCACTTCGAACACGTCACGTTCACTAAACTCAAGATCCACACCGTTGGGGCTCAGCACGTCACCTGTGTGCGGCGACAGCGGCGCGGAGGCGAGGCCAGAGGAGTACTGGCCCGCCGCGCCTCGCGTGTCTGTTGTTGCCTCTACCTGACGGGGGGAACAAGGGGGGTGCATGGCCGCAGGCGCCTTCCCTCCACTCTCCCATAACCCTTCACACGTTTTCTCTCGCTCACTGCTGCTTCCCGTTTTCTTTGCTGTGTCTAGATGAGTCTGGGATCCGTTGCGGCAAGTTTTCTCCATCACCTCGAGAGCACTGTTGGTGGACTGGAGGGACTCTGCCAGCGTGTGGGGCCGCGACGACACGGTGGAGGTGTCGCTGGAGCTGTAGTGGCCGGACATGATGGCGTCGATGGGCAGGTCCAGGGCCTCGGAGAACATGGGCGTGGCGGCGCCGTTGGAGGGCGTCACGGCGTCGTGCTGACTCGTGGGGCCGCCGCCGCTGCGAGCCTCCGTGAAGACAGACTCCGAGCTGGACGACGAGTCCACGAAGCCCACGGCAGCGTCGCCCCCCAGGGCCCGGCCTGCACTCAGGCTCTCAGGCCGCCGCGCCTCCTTCCACGACTCTGTGATGATGGGCGTGGCACGCTCAGAGGGCACTGGGCGACTGGTAGAGACAGGCTGCAGGCTGGGGCCCCTGACTCCAGGCGTACTGGGGGAGGGCGTGGGTAGCTCCCCCTCCAGCAGGGTGTCACGACTGCCATGAAGCTTGCCTTTGGAGGGAGACTTGCCCTTGGCCAACTTGCCTTTGCCTTTGGCCTTGCCCTTCCCGCCCTTCTTATGGTCCGAGCCCTGAATATTCCCCATGGTGGCGGCAGCAACGAACACTTCCTCGTCACCAAGGTAATACTCGGGTCCGCGCGTGTCCTCGCCGTAAGGATCAGGGTGATCGTCGGCGTCCTCCGCGGTGGCGGGCCAGCACTCCCGCGGCGGCTGCCACTCAGCCTCAACGCGACCTCTTCTGAAGGAACCGAACAGGCCTCGCAGGATGTCAACAGGCGCAGAGTTCCTTCGGGTGAGGACCTTGTGGTGGCCCACGTGGCCCACTGCAGGGCGCCTGCCGAGGGTGTGAAAGGGCCGCGCCGACACCAGTCTGTGGGAGGAAGGTGGCGTCAAGGGCTGGGCGGGGAGACGAGAAGGAAATGATGGTGGCAGGCAAGCGTAGGCCTGGCAGGGTCAGGCACAGAGGCGACAGACGGGAAGGTGCGCGGGAAGAGGTTATGAAAGGAGACGGTGTGAAAAAAAATACAAGTTTTACTTTGCACAATAAACTAACTACTAAACAATAAACAAAAAACTAAGACACACACAGACACACGCATGCACACACACGACCGCGAAGACCGCTGGTGAATACGGCACACACACACACACACACACACACACATAATGATGGGGAACATAAGGGTAGCTTTTCACTTCATGGATAAAGATATGATAAAGAAAATAATCACCACAATGATAAGACCAAAACTAGAGTGTGCTGAAAAGTTCTGGTCCCTTAACACAATAAAGACTATTAAGATATGGGATAGAATACAAAGGATAACAATTAAGACCTGAATTGAAATATCTAACCAACGAAGAAAGATTAAAGGAAAGAAAATTGCCAAGGCTTGAAGAAAGAAGAGAGAGAGAGAGAGAGAGAGAGAGAGAGAGAGAGAGAGAGAGAGAGAGAGAGAGAGAGAGAGAGAGAGAGAGAGAGAGAGAGAGAGAGACTGTATATAAACTGATTGATGACAGCAGAAGGGTACAGAAAACATTTGAATAACAGGAAGGATAGTTTTCCGTCAGTGAAGTACAGATGCCTGGAATGACTTAGAAGACGAGGTGATCGCGGCAAAAAGTGTGCAGCAATTTATGGAAAAAACTTGATAAGTACAGATAGGGAAACAGGACAACACGAGCACAGTAGTCTTTGGTCAGGCCCTGTATGTATAGTAATGTATTTTGTATTAAATTGTATGAATGTATGTATTTTAATTAATGACTATCAATATTGTGGACTAAATGTGTTTTTTACTTGCTGTGGAGATTTTGTATTTTCATTACTTATGAGTATGTTTTGTGTTATAAAACTGTAGTCAATACATCTATCTATCTATCTATCTATCTATATGCTACAACTTAGTAAACACACACACAAATCTTACCAACCATTTACCCCTCCTCTTTCCCTTCCTCAATCCCTCATTAGTATGCAATATATAATTCCATCACAAGCCATCGCCTATAACCTCCCCCCTCGTGCCCTCCGCCTCTTCGTCGTCTTCTTGTGACCTTTGACGCTTAGTATCGCTTAGTAGCTTAGTATCGCTTCATACAAGATTAATAGACATACTATCTTTACATATTTACGTAGACATACTTTAAAAATCTATAGATCTTGGCTTCATAGGTCCTCTTCAACTTCGTCTCCTTAGTTAACAAACATGTCAACTCTTTCCTTGGCTATTTCACTTGGGATCTTAATTCTTTACCAGGGCTAACAACCTCCACCACTATACACCACACACCACACACCGCCGCGGCACAAAACTACTTCAGCTCAAACTGCTATATGGAAAGAGACTTGAGACGGCTGATGGGCGGCGGGTGAGGCCTCAATCCCCCGACGCCCGATGCCGCCCCCAAAGCACCCGATAGAGAGGTGCGGCACGTTCAGGCGGCACAAGTGGTTATAGTGAGTCATGTTCCTCTGCTTCCTCACCACAACGACAACCACTAAGACAAACACGGTCATCATAACACCAAGCACTATACCGCTCAAGGATACTATACTCGAATTCTACTAAAGTATTATACTAATTATCGTATACTGTATATTAAGGTAATATCTCGTATATCGTAGTAATATACTACTATACTCGTATTATACTACTCGTATTATACTAATCTTGTATTATCCTTATTACCACCATTGTCGTACATAGTTGTTATTTCCACCACCACCACTACCATAACAGCTGCCAGGTCCGGTTTTTTTGTTAGTCTGTTTGTGAGCAGGATTACGCAAAATGTTATGGACTGATTTGCATGGAAATTTGACCAAAGGTGGGGCTTGACCCAATTTAGAAGTGATTAATAAATAGATTACATTATAATGGAAGGATCTACATCCATGAATTGTTTAAGGACCTCCCGGTGCCGCCCTCAAGGTGCCGCCCAACACCACCGTCCTCTCAAGACCCGCGGGCCAAGGTTCTGAAGGTCGAGCTGCCCGTCCGTTAGGTGTTGATCTACTACCGTAGATAACAGTTAAGTCACCAAGACAACTTTTTTTTCTGTTTACAGACGTGTGGTGGCGCTAATACTTACATTTCTACATCCATGATTTCAGGAAAGTTAGAAGGGGCTATCTGGAGAGTCTGTGTCATTTTGTGTCTTCATCTGTGTCATAGTATGGCTATAAATAAACAAATTACAAAAATATCTACAAAGTGGCTACCAACAGTAGAGTCGCCATCTAGTGTTTGGCCATCTAGTCGCCATCTCAGTGTCGTACCGCTGTCGTCGTCGCCCAAAAAAAAAATGCGTAGCGAAATTTGAAACCGTCTATACTTGCAGATACAAAGCATAAAACAACGCTGAAACAGGGTAGATTATACAGTCATGATATAAACTACTGTGTATCATCTTCAGTGGCACATAAAAATCAGTAGTGATGCTATAATTCGTAATATTTGGCGGCTGGCGACATCACTGCAGGTGGCGACTTGACTGTTATCGGTCAAGCAATGCGGGACCTCCACAAAGTACCATTACCAGCACCTTTTGAAACTTAACCTACTTTGGAGATGCAGGAACTGTCTTAGGTACTACCCCAAAAATATACGGAAAAAATATGATCCCACAGTCACAAAAAAAAAAAAAAAAAAAAAAAAAAAAAAATTATATATATATATATATATATATATATATATATATATATATACATATATATATAATTATATACATATATATATACATATATATTAATATATAATATATATATAATATATTATATATATATATATATATATATATATATATATATAATAATAAAAAAAATAAATAAAAGCCATTCTTCTTATAATTGTTATCCCCTAATAATATCAAATTCACCCTAATTGAGGCCATTTACCCTTGTTCTCCAACCTTAATTTTACATACTTAGGTTATGTTAATTATATAGCAGGTGAAAGAGAAGGTTAGATTGACTTACGACAAGCAAGCAGTCAGCCGCAGCCTAGTCGAAGAGCAACAAAATTCTATATTTAAACCCAACAAGCTCCTTATCGCCTTTCACGCCCCAGATATTTACTTCGTGTCTGATGACGGCCACGCAGAATTAAGACTACGAATACACAAAGCACGAAGGCAGGAGAATGCAAGGGATTACGACCAAGAAGACATTAAGGTCAATGATAGCTTTTCAATGCCTCGCAACACCTTTTAAAATCTTGTCTAGTAAGTGTAGTGACGTGAAGCAAAATGCAAAAGAGAAAATAAAGGAAAAGTAAAGTGTCTTGAAGGAAGAGGAACAGAGGGAAGCACGGAAGGAAGGAAAGAAGGAAGGGAAGTGAAGGAGGAAGGGATTAGTAAAGAAGGAAGGAGGAAGGGACGGATGTATAGAAGGAAGGAAGGAAGGAGGAAGAAAAGGAAAAGAACGAAGGGACGGAAGTAAAAAAGGAATGAAGGAGGAAGGAACGGAAAGAAAGAAGGAAAGAAAAAAGGGACGGAAATAACGAAGGAAGGAGGGAGGAACGAAAAGAAAGAATGAATGAAGGAACGGAAAGAAAGAATGAAGGAAGAAGGAATGAAGGGACGGAAAGAAAGAAGGAAGGAAGGAAGGAAGGAAGGAACGGAAAGAAAAAGGAAAAGAAGGAAGGCAGGGAGGGAAAGGAGGGGAGTGACTAATGGAGGGATGAAATTCAATCCAGAGTTCCGTATCCATACAATTAACAAACTATAGTAATAGAGAAAACCGGTTTCTCTCTCTCTCTCTCTCTCTCTGAATTATTACACGTAAGCAAAATATTAACAGATTTGAGTCATCGCAGTATTGGTTCAAGGGGGGGAGAGAGAGAGAGAGAGAGAGAGAGAGAGAGAGAGAGGGGAGAGAGAGAGAGAGAGAGAGAGAGAGAGAGAGAGAGAGAGAGAGAGAGAGAGAGAGAGAGAGAGAGAGAGAGAGAGAGAGAGATATTAGTCCGGAAACTGCGATTTACCAACCCAATCGCAGGACTTGTGAGCCACCGTGACACTCAATCATTTACGTTATCTTATAACATTCTTTTTTTTCTCTTTCTAGGAAATGTGTAACTTACTTATTCGTAGATGTGTGTGTGTGTGTGTGTGTGTGTGTGTGTGTGTGTGTGTGTGTGTGTGTGTGTGTGTGTGTGTGTGTGTGTGTGTGTGAGGCAAGGGGTCTTACCTGGAGTAGTCGCAGACAGAGCCGGACTTGAGGCGGCGGCGGTCGAGGATGAGCTGGTCCTCGCTCAGGCTGTGGTGGTTGTGGAGGTCTGTGTGGCGGGGGAGGGCGAGGTCGAGGGTGGGGGTGGCCTGGGCGTGAGGCTGAGGGTCGGTGCTGGATTCCCCTTGCTCGGGGTCACACAGTAGGAGGGTGCCTGGCCGAGGGGACCTGCCTGGCTTGGGGCTGAGGCTGCGGGTCTGGCTCCTGGTCCTCACCTGGCCCTGGTCGCTGGGGGACTTGGTGCGGGGCGTCGCCTTGCCTCCTGTGACGCCTGGACTCCTGGCGCTGCCGTTCACGTCCAGGCGGCGGGAGCGGCCGTCCTTCAGCTCCCGGGTCACGTCAGGCAGGCGTCGCCGCCAGTAATTGAAGCTGTTGTATTTCTCTCGAGGAGTGGCGCCCTTCCTCCCTCTGGCCTCCACGCAGCCCTCCGGTGGGTGGGCAGCGTCCCCGGGCCCCCGTGCCTCCCGCCCCGTCACGCCGCCCGCAGAGAGGCACTCCGCCGGGTCGCCAGGACGGATATTTCCCTCACAGTCCAGGTAGACAGGTGCGGCGGCTCCCCTCCCGTCTGGTTTGTTGTCATTGGCGCGTGACGTCACCGAGGGGAGGGAAGTCCCCTCGAGCCCTCTGGAGGTCATCCTCCGAACCCCCTGGAAAATAAGGAACGCTGTCACCTGCATCGCCCCGCACAGGGTGTAGAGGGAGGGAGTGTCGGGATAAGGTGTATAATTCTTAAGATATAAAAGGGCATAATATTATGTGTAATGGTAACACTTCAGCCCCAGGCACACAGGCGCCGCCGCCACGCTGGGCAGGGCGCGAGGATTCCCTCCTTGGACTGTACTCTTGATCAATATTACATCATTTTTCACTATCATAATTTCATGATCAATTCAGGCAGCCATTAGATCCATACATTGCTGTGAGCAGAGTGAGGTGGAAGGGAGTGCGCGTTGAGTAACTCACCGAGAGCAGGGCGGCGGGAGCCAGATCAATGAAGCGGCGGCGCGGCGCCACACTCAAACTCGAGGACTTGGTGGTGGTGGTGCTGGGAGCTCTGTTGCTGGAGACACCGCCTGCAAGGGAGGTCTTGAGGTTACTCCGAGGGCGAGGTCGCGGCATTACCCCCACAGACTCACCTCGCACACACACACACACAGGCAACACCACCTCGGCGACAAGTGACTATAGGGAATCCCACGTGTTCTGCCGCTGCGGGGAGGGCGTGACAGGATGGGAGGAAGAGGGAGGAGGAAGGGAAGAGGAAGGGAGAGGAAGGTGAGGGAAGGGAGGAGGAAGGTGAGGGAAGGGAGAAGGAAGGAAGAGGAAGGGAAGAGGAAGGGAGGAGGAAGGGAGAGGAAGGGAGAGGGAGAGAGAGGAAGGTGAGGGAGAGGAGGAAGGGAGAGGGAGGGTAAGGGAAAGGGGGAAAGGAGGAAGGGAGAGGGAGGCAGGGTGTGCATCAGTAGGAACAATGCACGACCTTTACCTCACAAAGCCTCGAGCAAAAACACCAAACATGCAAAGACGCCCCTCGCCCCGCCTTCATGACGTCACCAAGAAGCCCTTAACGGGAGCCTGAGATTAGGCTAGACCTCCAGGCGCTTAACTACCACCACCACCACCTACAACAACAACAACAACAACAACAACAAACAATACTGTGTTCACGTCGCCACAATAACAGCAAAAAATCGTTATTGACAACACCACTACCACCATCACCAAACAACAACTATTACCACCTTTACCACTACCACAACAACAATAACCTACTTAACATCACTGAATAACTCAACACCTCGAGACCCACCAATAAATACCTTGGAGCCAAACCCTTCCATTTAACTATCTCAGTAACTTTAAAAACAATAAAAAATACTAATAGGAAGAAAGACAGAAAAACAGCATAGCAATAACACAACAGCACGCTACCTATACCCTACAACACCCATCACTAATACACGCAACACAACGCAAACGTGACCCTTATGTAGCCCACAATGTGTAAAACCCCAAACGATAGCGGCATAGATAGTGGCAACAAAAGGCGTTTCTATACCCAAACACACACCTGAACTACCTATACACGTAACAGCCCCAAAATCTAAATCTATCACTAATTAGACTAAAAATATAACTAATTAGACTTTGTAACAGCCCCTTGCTCGTTACCTTCCCTCGTCAACACGTCTCCATCCACTAAACCACCTATCAACAGTGCATTACCTACTTCACTTTGCACTCACTTAATCATCAGTACCTAATTCGCCATTACGGGATACTTTAAGACAAGAAACATATTCGACTGTAAACAATTATTTCTATCAGTGCTCGTGAGACCAACGCGACCTCCTTAGCGTAATTTATAGGACACCCGAAATATAGGCTATTGAATTATATACGATACACACGTAGCTACATAATAAAAAGTTTATATCATGTATTCTGAAAGCTTTTACCAGTATGCGTGCAGTCACCACCGCTAATAAACAGTACTAAGGCATTTACTTTGTGTTCCCAGGTAACCAGTCCACGCGTGTTCCTCCACCTTGCGCTGGGAATCCATCACACTCGTGATCTTACTAGCCGGGCAGGAAGAGGCAGTGGATTCCCTCCCCCAGCCTTCACGCCACACCCAACTCCACCCTTCCGATGCCAAACACAAAGCATGCCTCACAATAATAACTTCCGTTTCTCCTTGAACAACGATAACAATCTTCTGCGGTCCATCCTAATCAGTCTTTACCGCACATTCATCTTACAGGTGCGGTCCAATGATATTTCCTACTACATACTGCAACCCTATCACTCTATCCTTCCAGCACGGTAGGGCGCGTCCACACGTGAGCTCAAACATGTGTTGGCAACATGTAAGCAACATATTACCGAACAGGCTGTGATCGTGTTGTGAACAGTTGTGTCCAGATACCTACTGTTGGAAACACTGGTTGGGACATGTTGGCAGCACCCACGTGGCCGAGGCAGCGTGGGCGCCGTGGGCGTTACCGCTGCTGCGAACATGGTCGCCACTTTACTGACCCATGTTTGCATACATCTGTCTAAATACTCCTGCAAACCTGCTTCTAAACATGTTGCCAGAAGTGTTCACAACAGATGTTCAAGCACACATGAGGACGCGTACATCGCGTCATCGCTGCTGCGAACATGTTCGCAACATTACTGACCCATGTTTCAAAACATGTCTAAATAGGTACTGTTGCAAACATGCATCTTAACATGTTAAAAACAGTGTTCACAACAGATGTTTGAGCACACGTGTGCACGCGCCCTAAGATAGTTTAAATAAAGGCTATTTCACTCTACGCTATGAAACAATGGACAATCAAACCCGAAACAGTAGGACAAAGAAAACCATGACGCTAATACCAAACATAACACTGCAGACAAGCAATCAACACATGACACACGACTCTTTTATCTATTTGTCATCTTTATTTTTTGGACTAAACTCTTAAGTATGACTCCCAGGACGAACCACCGTAACCTCCTTCCTGCCCCGGGGGGAGATGCTGAGAAGTGCCATAGAGGTAAGGCGAAAAGAGCGCCTTACCCGTCTTCAGGCGCTTTTGTAACGGCCCGGTTAAGGCACCGACTAAAGCCCATGTACAGTCGAAAGTTCAGGCGCTTTTGCACTGCCTTACACCTCCAAAGCCTATGGCGTGGGCGTGGTCCGAGAATCCTACTAGCCAATCACGTTGCCTATCTGAGCGCTGCTTAGGCAGCTTCGACCAATCACAAGGCTTGAACACGTCTCTGCTGAAGCAAGGAATGTTGTCCCTCCCTCCCTAACCAAGCACTTATGGCAAGGATACACCGCTCTCCCCCGCCAAAAGCTGTTTCATCACAAGTTTGACGTTCAACGCAGGTTTTGACCACTTATATATTTTTGCATTAGGACGTGCCATACACCATGATAATCGTTAGGGTATGCCGATTCCGGGACAGTGAGTGAAAATTTAATGCAAGCAACATTCCAGGAATAAGGAGAAGATGAATAAAAAAAGGTGAAAAAAAAGTTTATACACGATTTCATTTTGCTCTCGTTATCTTATTATAGGTATAGTTTACTGCAATTTTTATACATTCATGATATGCACTAATGTCTCGTGAAGATGATGGTAGGTTCAGCTGTCCTAAATATCATCTGGTAGTATGATAATACCGTATAATAGTACAATATTTTAGTGCGGGCGGAGCACCTGCCGCCCGCCGCCCGCCGCCCGCCCCTAACCAACACACAACACAACATTTCTTATCACCAGCATATAACACCCTATAATGCCGCATTAGTCTTGCACGATCAATTCATACACACCTTGCAACACTATTAATACGTAAACACCAATTGTTACGTTGTAGGAACTGAAACAAGGCTGTATTTGCTTTATAAACAGAAGATGAATGTCTGTCAAAGGCCCACAGCAGCTCACTAAGTAGTTTTCAGCGCCTTTAGCGGTGCCACTAAGGCAGCAATCTCGACTGAGCATTGCGGTGGGAGGGCGTTTCGCCTTACCACAGGCGCCCTAGTGGATAGGGCGCCCTAGCTCACTCTCAGCATCTGGCCCCCGGACTCCTCCGTCTCCTTAGCCACAGGCGAGGCACTTTATAATGGATATTCACGAAGAGAGCAAATAGCAAAGGTGTCCTATTACGACTGAGGTGAGAGAGAGAGAGAGAGAGAGAGAGAGAGAGAGAGAGAGAGAGAGAGAGAGAGAGAGAGAGAGAGAGAGAGAGAGAGAGAGAGAGAGAGAGAGAGAGAGAGAGAGAGAGAGAGAGAGAGAGAGAGAGAGAGAGAGAGAGAGAGTGTGTGTGTGTGTGTGTGTGTGTGTGTGTGTGTGTGTGTGTGTGTGTGTGTGTGTGTGTGTGTGTGTGTGTGTGTGTGTGTGTGTTTTTGTGTTGTGTGTGTTGTTTTTTTGTGTTGTGTGGGTGCTTTTGTGGTTGTTGCTTGGGTCGGGCATTGTTGTGTTTGAGGTGTGTGTGTGTTGTTTACGTGAGTGTTGGGTGTGGTGTGGGTGGGGGTGTGGTGGTGTGGTGATGGACAAAGATGAGTAGTAAAAAAACAGAGAGGATTGAGAAGAGGAGGAAGATAATGGAAAAAATGAGAGATGAAGAGAAAAAGACTATGCATGAACGAACGCTAAAGAGAGACAACAATCTAATTGAATAAAGCGAAGAGTGGGGTAGTCGACTGAGTAGGTGTGGGTGGGTGTGGTGTAGAGGGTGTGGTGTGTGTGTGTGTGTGTGTGTGTGTGTGTGTGTGTGTGTGTGTGTGTGTGTGTGTGTGTGTGTGACAAAATGCGTAGTAAAAAAACAGCTGAGGATTGGAAGAGGAGGAAGATCAATGGACAAAAATGGAGAATGAAGAGAAAATAAGACTATGCCATGAAATCGAACGCTAAAAGAAACAACAACTTCTATATTAATAAAAGCGAAAGTGTGTGTGTATGTCTGTCTCTGTGTGTGTGTGTGTGTGTGTGTGTGTGTGTGTGTGTGTGTGTGTGTGTGTGTGTGTGTGTGTGTGTGATATAGGTTCCGCCCCCCGTGGCGGAATCCTATCATATGGCACATTTTTGGAACCAGGTTGACCAGGGGAAGGTTTTAAGCCCACTTATGGGATGATCCGATCACTTTTTTTTCTCTTTTTTTTAGTAGCCTATTAGCGAGAATTGTGAAAAAAAAAGTGGGTTGCGAGAATTGAAGAAACCTTGATGTAGGGTGATGGGTAATGGATGAGTGAATGGGTGGGGTGATGGGTAATGGGTGTGGGGTGATGGGTGAGTGAGTGGGTGGGGGGTGATGGGTGATGGGTGAGGGAATAGATGGGGGGTGATGGGTAATGGGTGAGTGAATGGGTGTGTGGTGATGGGTAATGGGTGAGTGAATGGGTAGGGGGTGATGGGTAATGGGTGAGTGAATGGGTGGGGGTGATGGGTAATGGGTGAGTGAATGGGTTGGGGGTGATGTGAATGGGTTGGCGTTAATACATACATTTCTACATCCATGATTTCAAGAAAGTTAGAAGGGGCTATCTGGAGAGTCTCCAGATAGCCGGGAGACTATGTTTGGTGGGCCGAAGTCCCACCAATAGCCCTCCGCAGGAGCTAGCCAAAAAGTCCGCCTGGAGGGCGGCTTTGCGGCTAGTGCACTATAAATACCAAGGAAGAACGACTACAAAGACAAAGCAACGCGGCAGACACCAAGTGGACATACGAAGGATAAGAGTCAAGAAGAAGGCGATAATAAATAACAAGAATAGATACAATAATAAACCCTAGAATAAAGGGAAGGAGTGACAGGCCTATATACATTAACTCTGTCTTATTAGTATTAGTATTATTATTTTTTTTTTTGCCTGTATGCCTCGGGGTGATATTAAAATTATTATTATTATTATTATTATTACACTAAGATATGAGAGAAGGGAGAAGGTGTGACCCAATAGGGGAAGAAATCGACCTGGAGGAAAGAAGGGGACACACACAGAGAGAGAGAGAGAGAGAGAGAGAGAGAGAGAGAGAGAGAGAGAGAGAGAGAGAGAGAGAGAGAGAGAGAGAGAGGAGAGGAGAGAGAGAGAGAGAGAGAGAGAGAGAGAGGAACGATGAAAAAAACCCATAAGTAACCCATAATTAGCCTGTTTTTTTATCTGGAAGCAAAAAAATTACTGATAAATAATTAATCAAAGCACGCATAAAAAATATCACTGCAAAGAAAAATGCACACACGTAAAACACATGCACAAAACAACACAGACAAGACGTATTCATTAAGTTCAATGATAAAATATCGACGTTTCTATTACAATTATAATTATACATATAACTAAATGGAATACTAAGCCAATGAGAAATGCATGAAAACACACATATATCAGAGAGAGAGAGAGAGAGAGAGAGAGAGAGAGAGAGAGAGAGAGAGAGAGAGAGAGAGAGAGAGAGAGAGAGAGAGAGAGAGAGAGAGAGAGAGAGAGAGAGAGAGAGAGAGAGAGAGAGAGAGAGAGAGAAAAAAAATGATCAACTCCATGCTCAAAGTACAAACACACACACAAACACACTCACACACACAGGGACTACACACGTGTCCAATACCATCATCTCATGCACGGAAGGAAAGATGAGAAGCAGAAGAAAGGGATAAAAGAGGAAGGGGAGAAGATCCGTCTTGTTTATAGGGCATAGAAGGGAAGACTTGGATGTCCTCAATAACCCAAGGTCGTGAAGGAGGCCAAAATATGATGACCAAAGGAGAGAGAGAGAGAGAGAGAGAGAGAGAGAGAGAGAGAGAGAGAGAGAGAGAGAGAGAGAGAGAGAGAGAGAGAGAGAGGAGAGGGGGGGGGGATGATACACAGGAGGGCAGGGAGGAAGGTCGCGGAGAAATGAGAAGAGACAGCAGCACGCCACCACTGGCCCACCAGCACTGCGGTTCTCACCCTGACCGCCAGCTCGCATGACCCCTTGCGGTGGCCTGCGTGATGTAGGGCAGGAGGAGGAGGCAGAGGAAGAGGAAGAGGAAGAGGAGGAGGAAGAGGAGGAGGAGAAAAATTTATTAGAAAACAAGAGGTAGTGAGGTATGGATGGCAGGCATGACGCAATGTGGGATGGGCGAGATATCTGTTTCACAGATAACAACAGCGGCGGGAGGTCAACCAGAGAGCTGTGGCGGGGCTGGTGAGGGCATGGGAGGGGGGGCATGGGGGAGGGTACGGACGCAGGCATGGAGGGGTGGGGGGAGGAGGGGAGACACACGCCATGCAGGAGGCTACGCGGCACACCACGCCACACAGCTGCATTACTCCTTCTGGAGGTCGTCGCGGCGATGTCAGAGTCCTCCCGCTGCAGCGCCTTTTTCCTGTTGTCATTGCGGCTCAGCGTGATTTTCGGTAGGCGCATCCGCAGCTTGCTTCCCTCTACCGACTTGGCGGCGGAGCTCTTGGCGGCGACGGCGTCATCAGCGGAGGTGCGACGCGGGGCAGGGATGGAGGAAGAGGCGCGGACATCCCGCGTCTTGCCCTCAGGCCGTGGCTTCAGGCTCTGCTCGCCCACCGGAGATGCGCGGCGGGCAGACAACCTCCCTTCACCTGTCTTCAGAGCCAGGTTGGCCCGCCGTGCACTGATCTTCATGTCCACGATCTCGGTGTTCCGGCGGATGAGGCGCGCCAGGCGGTTTAGGGGTGGCCGGGACACAGGCGGGGCCTTCGAAGAGTGATCGCCTTCACGCGCCTCCTGTCCTTCCCGTGTCTTGGAACTGGAGGTGTTCATGTCCGAGGGTTGTGTCTTGGGGCTTGAAACGCGGCCTAAGAGACGCGAGGCTGAGGACGATGAGGCCGTGAGCGAGCTGGTCCCCATCCTGGGCCGCGCCTCGGGAATGAAGGTTTTCTCTCGTCGGCGAGCTTCCAAGTGCCTGCCTTCAGCCTTCCGTACTGGTGCGGGTGCATCCCCAGCGGCAGCTTTGGCCCTGGCATCGTCACTCCTGTGGGTGGGGCTGGTCCTGGGCACCCTCCGTATCAAGGCCGAGGTGTTGTGTCTGGCAAGGCCGCCGGGACGCTGGGTGAGGCTGGGTTTGGTGGTAGTGGTTGGCGTCGTGGCTTTTTTCATCTTGGTAACGCTATCACCAGGCTGCACCGGCGGTGTCTTGCTGACGCTGCCTCGCGGCGACGAGGACTTCCTCGGGGATGGTATTTTAAGTCGAGGAATTCCCGTGTCCTGTCTCTGGAAGCGAGGCTTGACTGTGGCATCGTGACCTTGTTTATCTCTGACTGGGGCTCTGATGACGGCGGCCGTGGCGCTCCTGGCCCCGAGGCCTCTTCTGCTGGGCGTGCTCCCTCGCCCGCTGGGACGGCCGGGGGCGCCAGAGTGTTCAGGCGTTGCATCGGCGGCCACAGCCTTCTTTACAGGAGTCTTTTCGGCGGCCGCAGAGACGTTGGAGGCCGCGGGAGCTGCGGGGGCCGTGGCCTCGGCCTTTGCGGACCTGGCCAACAAGGGTGACGGGGTTTCAGTCTTCGTGGACCGGGCCAACAAGGGCGAGGCGGTCAAGGCCTTAGCGGCGCGGGCCAGCAAGGGCGAGGCGGTCTCCCCCCGGGCAGCGGCGGCCCTGGGCAGCATGGGCGAGGCGGTGGCGCTGGCCGGGGGCGTGTCTGTGCCGGGGCGACGCACGGTGGTGCTGCGGTGGAAAGACAGGTTACCGAGGCACCCACACCCCGTTGCTGACCTTGATCCTCGCGATGACTCCTCAGTCATGTGCCACTCATGACACACACACACACACACACACACATATACATACATACACACCTACACACTGTCACACCCACACCCAAGCTGACCGAAATATTGTTTCTGAATGGCTGTGTAGGTCGGGGGGGGGGGGGGGAGGGGGGAGGGATGTAATAAATGCCATGTAGCATTTGTAGCATTACAACTGCTACTGTCTTAACTACTGCCACTTCTCCTACGTACTATGCTGCTGCTACAACTACTACTACTACTACTAGGAACATCGTTCTAATTAACTTCATTCCATCTACACCTATCTTCCTCGTAGATTATAAAGCAGCTGTGATCCAATCAATGGCAGTGCTTTCTCATAGCCATCTGTCCAGCCTTCCCTTGGTCTTCCCTTAACCCTTCCCTGGCTTAAGGCCTACCATTTTGTTTTCGTCATCTGTTTTCCATTTCTATTTCATTATCATTCTCACCAATTCATATCTTTTCCACTTTTAATAATTCGCCTACTTAAACATGCATTTACATCGATACCATCATATCACACCAACGGTACCATCGAACACACCAAAATATTAATATAATTTTCTCCACTGGCTGTTTGCTCTCCGATAACCTCCCCACTTCCACCATCAACCACTGATAACCCTTCGCACTTTCCTTCCCGATTAACTTTTATCGCTGCTATCATTGAATACCCACATCTCTCCGGCCCTCCCCATCCTTGCCTTAAGAATACTCCATTTCTTACTTCATTATCATAAGCTATTGTTGTAAGGGCGAGCGTTCGAGAGTTCCCTTCGACCTGTCCGAGGAAACCCACGTCTGTGATCGGACAAGAGGACGCGAGTTATAACAAGTCACGAATCTGCTTCAACAAGCTATATATCAGATGAGGGTGTTGGCACTACAGGAAGTGTTATCTTATCCCTTATCAGCCCTGCGCGGCGTCAACACAACACCCTATAGACAACGTGGTCGGAAACACTACACTTCAAACTTGTTAATAATCCAAACCTGATAAACCATAACTAGATCATTCAATTCCTATTCAATGTAAATGCAGCGACACGTAACTACATGTTACGTAATCCAAAACATCTTTAGATAACGAAAAAAAATGCGAACTAACTTGCTTAATTTCCATCGATTTCAACAAGAATCTTAACCCCTTGAGACCCAGAGCGTAATTTCCATTGTAATTTGACTATCATTAGACGATTTTTAATGACTATAAGCAATATTCTATCGATATGACCTGTTTAGTATCCTCGTCCATTAACTAATTTAGTATATTTAGTTACTTTTCTTAATTTTATGGCTTGACAACTTACAATTTTTTATAGCAAAGGAAAGATCTGGGCGTGAAGGGGGCAATAGTATTTTTTTGTGTTCTTTGATTACGCGCGAAGCTTCAACACTGACAATGCTCTCTACTACATTTGTACAGTTATATTTTTTACGGAATAAAAAAAGTAGTATATTCTTTCCACTGCTTCTGCATACAGCCTCATCGCAGCAGCTTTGCAGCCTTCTTCTGTATTTCTGTTCTTTGTATTCTTGTACACCTCCCTTCTATGTAATAACCCCCTTTTCTTTATTAATTAAAAAGAGATACGTTGACGAAATATTCTGGTAGTACTAATATAATTTACACGGCCTCTGGGATGAAGTTATTAACCCTTCACGCCCAGATCTTTCCTTTGCTATAAAAAAAATCGTCTGTTGTTAGCCATACAATTACGAAATGTTACCGAATATACCAAATTAGTTAGTCGACAGGGATACTAAACAGGTCATATCTATAAAAATATTGCTTATATTCACTAAAAATCGTCTAATGGTATCCAAATTACAATGGAAATTACATTCTGGGTCTCAAGGGGTTAAGGTTTTGAAAATATGTACGAATATCTTGTACTTGTAAACTTGCAAACTTGTCCCTAATGCCACTTATTATGCGCATAGTTTGTGATGCACCGTCGCTAATCACTGATGCCTCGGGACGCCAAACCTCTGACAGGCCACACCGCTCCATAACCAAAGCAACGGTAAAAACGTCTACGTAAATATGTGGAGGAGCCGCCCTGAGCCTCTTAATATGGCTCTGCTCTATACACTCCCCGACCCTCTCTCAACCTTTCATTACCACTACATTCTACAAGATAACTACATGACGATTCTACAAAGTAACGGTAAAAGCGTCCACGTAAATATGTGCAGGAGCCGTCCTGAGCCTCTTCTCGTAATGAGGCTCATAATTTGGCTCTGCTCTACCCTCCCCGACCCTCTCTCAACCTTTCATTACCACTACATTCTACAAGTTTGATGTTCGATTATTATCCTCATTTAGTATACTTGCAGATAATTATGAAGTGTGCGCATAGGTCAAGGTAAGACTACTTAATATTTTAACACCCATGGTCTTACTCTTAACTCCCCGACCCTCTCTTAGCCTTTCATTACCACTACATTCTACAAGATTAAAGTTTGTTTAGTATATTTGTAGAATATTATGATGTGTGCGTATGTGTGTGTGTGTGTGTGGTTAGTTAAAGGTATTGTAGATGACCATAAATGTGACTATTAATTAACCCCTTGAGACCCAAAACGTAATTTCCATCGTAATTTGGCCATTATTAGACGCTTTTAATGAATATAAGTAATGTTTTATAGATATGACCTGTTTAGTATCCTTGTCCACAACTAATTTGGTATATTTAGTGACTTTTCGTAATTCTATGGCTCGACAACAGACAATTTTATATAGCAAAGGAAAGATCTGGGCGTGAAGGGGTTAATGTTGCTACTCCTGTTAAATATTCTAGATAATAAGACAACGCGCAATTAAATAGTAACCACCATTTTACATAATTAGACAACACCATTGGATTACACACACGTCAAGGATAACATTTCTAAAAGCAATATTAAGGATGATTCAAGCTGGAAAAGCGTAATTTAAAAAAGAAATAGGGAAAAACTGGTCCACAAATAGGGTGGTAAATTATTGGAATGGACTCAGTAGACAGGTAGTTAGTGCATAGTCATTAGGGAGCTTTAAAAGGAGGCTAGATAAATTTATGGATGAGGATGAAAGGTGGATGTAGGTAGTGTTAACAGGAATTACCTCGTGTAGGTCTGGCGGCCTCTTGTAGCTTATTTTCCTATGTTCTTATGATGAAAAATAAAAAATCTCACGGTCTGTTGAGGCACAAGTCCACAATCTCGAACTGCGACTAAGTTCAGTTAGGTCATGCGTGGCGTTAGATTTAATCTGGATATATTCTTAACTATTTTGGCAGTTAAGAGGCAGTTAGATGGGAGGGAGGGGGGGGGGGAGTAGTTGGGAATTCGAATTTGTCTCGGAGTGATGCGGTTATATTAAGAAAAAAAATGACCGTGCTGCTGTAATAAAGAATAAGAAATTTTACTATAATGTTACGTAGCCTACTTCAACACACACACACACACACACACACACACACACACACACCATGTTTAGCATCTTCAGTGTTGCAACATGAACGCCGGTGTGACAAGCATACGAATGTAATCTGGCGAACCAACAAATCCACACGTACACAACTAACCCACACACCACACACACACAGTCCCACACACACGTACACAACTAACCCACACACCACACACACACATAGTCCCACACACACACACACACACACACAGTCCCACACACACACACGTACACAACTAACCCACACACCACACACACACACACACACAGTCCCACACAGTCACACACACACAGTCCCACACACACACACAGTCCCACATACACACACAGTCACACACACACGTACACAACTAACCCACACACCACACACACACACACACACACACACACAGTCCCTCACACACACACAGTCCCACACACACACACAGTCCCACACACACACACAGTCACACACACACACGTACACAACTAACCCACACACCACACACACACACACAGTCCCACACACACACACAGTCTCACACACACACACAGTCCCCACACACACACAGTCCCACACACACAGTCACACACACACGTACACAACTAACCCACACACCACACGCACAGTCCCACACACACACACACACAGTCCCACACACCACACACACACAGTCCCACACACATACACACACAGTCCCACACACACACACACACAAGTCCCACACACACACACACAGTCCCCCCCCCCCACACACACACAGTCCCACACACACACACACGTACGTACACACACTGATGCAAATAACGATAATAAATAGCGATAACCACAACACATACTAGATTCACCACTAATAATTATAAGTCACACATACACACTGATGATGATGATGATAATGATAACACGTCATGATAACCTTAACACATACTAGCATCACTAGTTCACTACCAATCACCACTAGTAACAGTCCCACAGGTAAATAGAGCATCTATACTCTATCATGCAGGGGTCCCCAACCCGCGGCCCGTGAGGCCATTCCGTGCGGCCCGCCAGATCATTTCCTTTTGGTCATCGGTGCGGCCCTCCATCATTCCAAACGTGTGTTGAAACATCTTTTTTCTCAAGAGCGTGTTTTAGGATAGGTTAAGTTATGGTTAGGTTAGGTTAGGCTAGGTTAATTGGTTAGTTCAGGTTAGGAGGTTAGGTTAAGTATATTTTGAGATGAAGCTCAAGCTATGGGAGTCTCAGCTGGAGAAGAAGGACTTCACCCACTTCTCAAAGTTGGCGTCAGTTAAGCCCACCAGCACAGAGAAATACGTGGACGTCGTTGGGGACTTGAGGAAAGAGTTTGCCAGCCGTTTTGCTGATGTACGCGGCTACACCCCCGTACAGAACGCGATGAAAGTGTCGTCGATGTTTGGATCAACATGCTTGTGCGAACAGCTGTTTAGCAAGATGAAACAGACAAAATCGAAGAACCGTGCACAGCTCACAGATGACCACTTGGACGACGTTCTCTTGCTGAGTGTTAGTTCCATTACCCCTGATTTTGATAAGCTTTGTGCTGAGAAATGTCACCAGGTGTCTCATTAATAAATTCTTTGAAATTATTTGTTCTGTATATGTGGTTTTCAGTTTTTTATTGGTGCGGCCCTCGGGCCCTCTCGGACTTGTCGCTGCGGCCCGCGGTACTCTGCGGGTTGGGGACCCTGCGAGTCTATAGTCTATTTTTTTTAACAAGGCAAATATTCCATTCTATCTGAAGGTCTCATGCTTAAAATGATGCCTATGTTTACCTGATAATATGGTTAACTATGATAAAATACAGCATAAATTTAGAAGAAGCATATTATTCCCTTCTCCTGACATCAAATATTAGTCAGTAAGCAGCAAGGGGACTGGTTTTTTGCCTCGTTAAAAAAAATAGACTATAGCATCGCTAGCAATCACCACTAATAACACCACAGTCCCACAGGTAACTAGAGCACCAAGTTAACGTACCGAAATTTGATCTCCAGGTCTTGCTTGGCTAACTTGTACTTCTGAATGGTGCCCTGAATGTATTGCTCGTACTTCTTCTTGTCAAAGGCAGTCACCTCCATCCTGCTGGCTAGGAGAGAGAGAGAGAGAGAGAGAGAGAGAGAGAGAGAGAGAGAGGGGGGGGGGCAGCACGCAGTATTAGTGACTACACACGTTGAAGTTTTTCTGATGAGTGACGTGAAAAAATTGTCATCTCAGGAACTTGATGCAACTTTATCCGTGATTTACCCTTTGATTTCTTCCTTCCTTCCTTTTTCAACTTCTTGCAATGCTACTTCCCTCGTTATTCCATCTCCTCCACACGCAATGACACGGAATAATTGTATATTTCGTACATTTTTTCTCACTTTACTAGCATTTTCATATCTCAATCACACTTTCGGTAAATACTTTCTAGTTTTGTTTTCCTGTAACACTCGAAACTAGAATTTTACTAACAACTCTAGGTCAATTAATGCTTTTCTAATAACTTTGCCATATACATCACACTTCAAAAAGAGCCACATTGTCAGCCGGCACTAAACACGGTGTATATAATCGCTTGTCTGAGTTCTTTCCTCTGAGCAGTGAGTAAGAACTAGAATCACTCCTTGGCGTCACAATTTTGCCTGACACGACGACGCGGAGAGAACGACTGACTGACTGCCTCGTATCGCCCTCTCTCTCTTCGCTCTCAGCCACCCACACACCACAACTTAACGCTCACCACGGCTGTAATACCCACCTATTGCATCTATCAAGAAGAAATTATAACAATAACGATGTATTACTCTATTGTATGCATCTGTATTGATCATTGAAACCTAACATAAGAAGAAGAGAAAGAGAAAGAGGAGGGAGAGCAGAGCAATGATAAACAGGGTACAACTATTTACTAGCATCATGTCATCATTACCAATGCTTATACTTATCACATCATATCTTCATTACTGCCTATCTGTTAGTGATTATGATTGAAAATAAATGTTAACTGAATATAACAGAGGTCATATCCAGGCACAGTAGTCTCTCAGTTATGTATGCAAGGTATGATAGCCTATAGCATCCTAATCGCAACCGAAGATTTGTGAGAAAGAAAGCGAAGTGGGTTGTGCCGAGTTGCCAAACAGGGCATTGGCGTGGGCGAACCAGCTGAACCACTGCTCAAATCTCCTCTACCACTACTCAAATCTCCTCTCCTCTGCTCCACCACTGCTCAAATCTCCTCTCCTCTACTCTACCACTGCTCAAATCTCCTCTCCTCTACTCTACCACTGCTCAAATCTCCTCTCCTCTGCTCTACCACTGCTCAAATCTCCTCTCCTCTGCTCCACCACTGCTCAAATCTCCTCTCCTCTACTCTACCACTGCTCAAATCTCCTCTCCTCTACTCTACCACTGCTCAAATCTCCTCTCCTCTGCTCTACCACTGCTCAAATCTCCTCTCCTCTACTCTACCACTGCTCAAATCTCCTCTCCTCTACTCTACCACTGCTCAAATCTCCTCTCCTCTGCTCACCACTGCTCAAATCCTCCTCTACTCTCTGCTCAACTCCCCACCTGCTCAAATGCTCCATCTCCTCTACTCTACCACACTGCTCAAATCTCCTCTCCTCTACTCTACCACTGCTCAAATCTCCTCTCCTCTGCTCTACCACTGCTCAAATCTCCTCTCCTCTCTCTACCACTGCTCAAATCTCCTCTCCTCTACTCTACCACTGCTCAAATCTCCTCTCCTCTACTCTACCACTGCTCAAATCTCCTCTCCTCTACTCTACCACTGCTCAAATCTCCTCTCCTCTGCTCTACCACTGCTCAAATCTCCTCTCCTCTACTCTACCACTGCTCAAATCTCCTCTCCTCTACTCTCCCTGCTCAAATCTCCTCTCCTCTGCTCTACCACTGCCAAATCTCTCTCCTCTGCTCCACCACTGCTCAAATCTCCTCTCCTCTACTCTACCACTGCTCAATCTCCTCTCCTCTGCTCAACTGCCAATCTCCTCTCCTCTACTTACACTGCTCAAATCTCCTCTCCTCTGCTCCACCACTGCTCAAATCTCCTCTACCACTACTCCACCACTGCTCAAATCTCCTCTCCTCTGCTCCACCACTGCTCAAATCTCCTCTCCTCTGCTCCACCACTGCTCAAATCTCCTCTCCTCTACTCTACCACTGCTCAAATCTCCTCTCCTCTGCTCCACCACTGCTCAAATCTCCTCTCCTCTACTCTACCACTGCTCAAATCTCCTCTCCTCTGCTCTACTCGCTCTGAAAACACAATTTGCTTCCAATATACCGCCACAGCAATGCTACAAGATACCCTCCTTTATGTATGAATGCAGTATGGGTGTTGTAGACGAGGTGAATGAAAAGACAGATTCAGGTCGCCTCTTCATTCGTTTCTTTAATTTTCCTTCCTTCTTCTTTCTCTTTCCTCCTTCCTTCCTTTCTGCTAAACGACACCCTCCTTTCTGTATGAATGGAGATATGGGTGTTGAGAACGAGGTGAAAGAAAAGAAGGGAGATCCATGCCGCCTCTTCACTCGTTTCTTTCATCTTTCTTCCTTCCTCTTCATTCAGGACCGCCGTCTTGCATGCTAACGAGAGGGCGTAGCTTGTAGCGGTCGATTTTTGGTGAAGGAGTAACGGAATGGCCCTCGCACTGTTGTATTAGCGGCATGTGACGAGACTAAACTGAGAGACGATATTATTAATGTGGATGTTCTATTTATTTATTTTTTTATTATTTTTTTTATTTTTTTTTATTTTTTTTATTTTCTATTTATTTATTTTATCTAGTCTAATTTTTTTTAATGAGGCAAAAATTCCATTCTATCTTAAGGTCTCATGCTTAAAATGATGCCTCTGTTTACCTGATAATATGGTTAACTATGATAGAATACAGCTGTAATTTAGAAGAAGTGTAGTATTCCCTTCTCCTGACATCAAATATCAGTCAGTAAGCAGGAATTGGGGGGCAGGATTTCGTGTCTCGTTAAAAAATACCAGACTATAGTTATATTATCATCATTCCTATTATCATCATTACTACTACTAATAGTCTACTACTATACTATGGATTAGGTCAATGATACTACTTTTGTTCACCAGTGCTATAATAGTGACGTAGGTACCATCCATGATAATACTCCTACTGGTGATAAGAGTAGCCTAGCAAAAAATCCTCATCTTCTAAAACTATCTAGAGTATATTATCTTGGGGAAACTTGTACGAACATTGCCTATGAACGGTAATTCTGATCAACTTAACGGATATACAGAGAATACATGAACACTTTGATTACTTCGTGTAGTTAGGAATGGTTCTAGATAATCTATCACATCCCCTTATCCCTTGCCGCATACAGAAACAATATAGAATAAAGGAGAAATTAACCCCTTGAGACCGAGAACGTAATTTTCATTGTAATTTGGCGACCATTCGACAATTTTAATGAGTATAAGCAATATTTTATAGAGATGACCTGTTTAGTAACCTTGTCGACTAGCTAATGTGGTATATTCAGTTACTTTTCTTAATTTTATGGCTAACAACAGACGATTTTATATAGCAAAGGAAAGATCTGGGCGTGAAGAGGTTAATCATGTCTTACTATTTTTTTTTTTTTATAGTAGGTAGTAGTAGCAGTAGTAGTAGTAGTAGTAGTAGTAGTAGTAGTAGTAGTAGTAGTAGTAGTAGAAGTAGTAGTAAAAGTATTAGTTATCATTGTTGTGGCAGCAATACCTACACCAGAAATAGGTAACAACCAAAACAAACTGCTTTTACATACTAATATAATTACACATTCAACTACGTCAATGAACATGAAACACTTACCACAAATATCATACTTTTTTTTCTCTCTCTCTCTCTCTCTCTCTCTCTCTCTCTCTCTCTCTCTCTGTGTTTTAATCAGCTTCCTCTCCTTCTTAAAACACTCGGATAGAAGGAGGAACAGGAGGCTGAGCAGAGGGTCAAAAATGCAGGAGGAAGGCGGAGAGGCGAACCAAGTACGTCTGTTCCACCTGCTTCGTTCACTGTTTCGAAGCTGATTCATCTCATGACTCCAAAGCATTAACACAAAGAGAGAGAGAGAGAGAGAGAGAGAGAGAGAGAGAGAGAGAGAGAGAGAGAGAGAGAGAGAGAGAGAGAGAGAGAGAGAGAGAGAGAGAGAGAGAGAGAGAGAGAGAGAGAGAGAGAGAGAGAGAGAGAGAGAGAGAGAGAGAGAGAGAGAGAGAGAGATTGATAACTTTATTGTCAATGTTACAACACAAGACAAATGGATGGAACAGATTCCTAATCACACCCAGTACCACATCCCAATTACAAATTACATCTCATGAAACATCTCCCACAATCACAAAACACCTTCACAAACAAAATAGACACCTACATAAAAAATTTTAAAAATAAAAAACCGCCAACATTAGCAAAGAATATTGCACTGAAACATCATCCACAAAACACACAAGTACAACGCCATACAAAAGACAATCATACATTAACCAATAACCCGGAAAGAGGGACAAAGAAAACTACACTGAGACAACACCCACAATGCACACAAGTACAGGACCAGACAAACAACAAACACGCACGCCATCACCGTGGCGGGGCTAAATCCTTACATTTCCCTAAAATTTCTTCCACTACTCCATTCTGCAACATCCATATGATCTGTTCAGTCACATCATCAATGTTATTGTTCCGAAAACCACTGACACACGAACACCGCAGCACATATTGCTCTAAAGTGTAACCATTTTCAGCCCCACAAACCCTACACCGTGTCTCCTCTACAGTAGATACTCCTTTCTACTGCCAATAATATTTATATCCTAACCTCATCCTCATTTTCACAGCGTCCCTTTGCGTATCCTTTTTACCATAAGTAGCAGCAACATGATCACTAACCTTATCGTAGTGTCTAAATGTACCACTATCGGCATGCTCCCTCATCATCCTACTTCTGGCAATACAATACTGTTCCTGCCTAACTATACTTCGGATCTGCCTTATGGATAAGTGACAAATGACATCAATATCATCCTTCAGAGAGAGAGAGAGAGAGAGAGAGAGAGAGAGAGAGAGTAAAAAGCTAAGCAATGCGTTGTAATGTGTATGTCTTACAAACTTGTGATGGTTCAACCTATGTCTCTATAAGCCTAAAGGAGGATTTCTTCATACAGTCACAGGTGCCGGACACACATACACATTACACACACACACACACACACAAACACACACACGTACACATTACACACACACACACACATACACACACACACGCACGGATAAAAAGCTGTAGGTTTCTGAATACATATTATCTATATGTAAATCGAAATATTCTTTTGTTGTAGCTATTATAATTACTACAATCATTATTATAATCATTAATATTACTGCTATCATTATAATTATTATTACTATTACTATTATCATTATCATAATTTTTAAGATCATTACTATTACAATTATCATAATTTTTTAGTATCACTCTTGTCATTGTTATCATCATTGCCACCATCGTTATATTGTTATCATCATTGCCACCATCGTTATATTGTTATCATCATTGCCACCATCGTTATATTGTTATCATCATTGCCACCATCGTTATATTGTTATCATCATTGCCACCATCGTTATATTGTTATCATCATTGCCACCATCGTTATATTGTTATCATCATTGCCACCATCGTTATATTGTTATCATCATTGCCACCATCGTTATATTGTTATCATCATTGCCAACATCGTCATATTGTTATCATCATTGCCACCATCGTCATATTGTTATCATCATTGCCACCATCGTTATATTGTTATCATCATTGCCACCATCGTTATATTGTTATCATCATTGCCAACATCGTCATATTGTTATCATCATTGCCAACATCGTCATATTGTTATCATCATTGCCACCATCGTCATATTGTTATCATCATTGCCAACATCGTCATATTGTTATCATCATTGCCAACATCGTCATATTGTTATCATCATTGCCACCATCGTCATATTGTTATCATCATTGCCAACATCGTCATATTGTTATCATCATTGCCACCATCGTCATATTGTTATCATTATATGTATATAAGTCGCGCTTTTCCTCCAGGGGCGCCCACAGGCGGACGCACTGGACGCACGTGCGTCCACTGTAAGCCTCCAGGCATGTGTGGGCCCCTATAAGGGCCCCCCCTAGTGGCCCCTATGAGGCCCCTTATAAGGCCCTATAAGGCCCCTATGAGGCCCCAAAATGCAACTAAAATTGATCAAAACTGCAAAAAAAAATCAGCCCCCGCAATCAGACCCGGACATCCCCGGACCCGGACATCCCCGGACCGCCCAGCTGAGTAGGCTCGCTTCGCTCGCCACCCACACCCATCAACAGTGGGCCCTATATAATATGTGCGTCCACTACAGGTATCTCTGTGGGCGCCCCTGTTTTCCTCAATACACGCATAAGCATGAGGGTGTGCAAGCATGCACTGTCCGTGTCTCCAACTCTAAAGAGATAATGTATCTAAATCTGGTGTGTGTGTGTGTGTGTGTGTGTTGTGACTATGTGTGTGTGTGTGTATGTATGTGTTGTGACTGTGTGTGTGTGTGTGTGTGTTGTGACTATGTGTGTTGTGACTGTGTGTGTGTGTGTGTGTGTGTTGTGACTGTGTGTGTGTGTGTGTGTGTGTTGTGACTATATGTGTGTGTGTGTGGAGGCCAGGCCAGGCTGCACCAGTCATCGCCGCGCCCCGCTCATCCCCGCCACACACGGCCCGGCACACGCCTGCCATCAGTGCCATTGCTCCCACACCTGCGCCACACACCGCTGCCCTGCTCCTTAATACACGTGTTTATACAGTATATGTATCAGTGGCGCAACAAGAGGTGTAAAAATGGGGGGGGCACTCGGGGGGGGGCACAAGTAAATATGGGGGGCACCATAGTTTTCATATATATATATATATATATATAATATATATATATATATATATATATATATATATATATATATATATATATATATATATATATATATATATATAATATATTTAGTGTGTGTGTGTGTGTGTGTGTGTGTGTGTGTGTGTGTGTGTGTGTGTATAGCCTAATTAACCCACGGCCTTGATCATGCGCTGGACTCGCGACCGCCAGCTGTTACCCTCCCGGAAACAGCTTAGCACTCATAGAGACTGATCTTTGGATAAAGCTGGGACCTCAAACCCCACACACACCCCTGCCCCTCACTCAATAGGAATAGTAACTGCCCGCGCTGCCAGGGAAATATTTCCAAGCCATGAGCGGGGCTCGAACCTGTGCACGTCAAGTGACACACATAGAACACTACCGGTATACTACACAAGCAGTGTGTGTGTGAGAGAGAGAGAGAGAGAGAGAGAGAGAGAGAGAGAGAGAGAGAGAGAGAGAGAGAGAGAGAGAGAGAGAGAGAGAGAGAGAGAGAGAGAGAGAGAGAGAGAGAGAGAGAGAGAGAGAGAGAGAGAGAGAGAGAGAGAGAGAGAGAGAGGAGAGAGAGAGAGAGAGAGAGAATTATAATTATTCATGAATGTAATTGGCTACTTTTTATGATCATTATTTATATTGATAGTGTTGCTGTTGTTAGTTTTCGTGTAGCAGTTGTAATTGTTGTTGTACTTACCATGGCTACTGTTGTTGTTGCTTGTGCTTGCCTCGCCAGCGCCCTTGACCCATTTTGGCCCGCCGCCACGCCGCTTTCAGGAATTGTTTGCTGGTATTAACATCCTTGAGGCTCTTCTCCAAGGCCTGGATGGTGTTGTGGCGGTCGTGCAGCAGCAGCAGGTAGTAGAGGGCGGGAATGAGCAGGGCGGCCACAGCGGTCCACAGGATGGCGGGGTCGTCCAGCTGCAGCAGCGTGACCCTGGGGGAGCAGGGAGGGCTTCAGGACACGCTGCGGTGGTCACCTTGGCACTGCCGCGGCGACATCACGTTGACCACACCACCAAACACGGAATGAAGCAGCTTTGCAAGTGTTGATGTTAAGAACATAAGAACATAAGAAAATAAGGAAGCAACAAGGGGCCGTGAGACCTACACGAGGTACTTCTTGTAAGAAGAAGAAGAGTGTCGCCTTACCTCAGCCACGTCCACGCCCCGCCATGGTACAGATGGAGTACATAAAGGCTTCCCACGGCCGCTCCAGTCCTCGGAAAGGTCCACAGCCGAGCGAGGGCTTCATGAAGACCAGCACAATGATGGCGTGGGCGGCGGCCCCGAGCCAGGCCACGGCCAGCACCACCATGAACATGGCGGAGGAGCGCGACACCTGGATCACCTGGGTGGCGGGACGGGAGGCCAACAGCGCCGCCGCCATCTCCAACAGCGACAGCACCAGCAGCGACACCAACACCAGCCCCGGCAGCAGTGGCGCCACGGGCACACTGAGCCAGCACAGCGTCTGCAGCGATAACACGTCCAGCACCTTCTCTGTGACGTCAAAGGCCGGCAGGAGGGCGTCGTTGGAGAGGGCGCAGGGCAGCGTTACGATGCGGTAGACGAGCAGCAGCACCATCTTGGCCAGCCGCATCAGGAAGTCCCACACCACCTGCGCGTACAGCTTCTGCCCGAGAGTAGTCTCCCAGCACGGCATGTTGGTGTGGCATGAGTGCCAGTGGCCGAAGGTCATGCTCAGCTGGGATATCACCAGCGTGCCGATGGAGATGAAGCGAAACGTGGCATTGCGGAAGATGAAGAGCAGCAGCGTGACTCTGCTGCTGTACTGTTCCAAGGAGCCCAGGGCGGAGAGCAGCGGCGGCAGCACCAGCCCCAGCACCCACACCGTCAGCGTGTCCAGGAAGCTGAGGAAAAACTGCATCGTGTCCTCCAACCAAGGATCTTCAAAGTATGTGTTTTCCATGAGCGCCAGGCTGTATCGGGCGACCATGACGATGACCCAGCAGCCCGCCGCCACCACCACCAGCGTCACGCAGTGCACCAAGACCCGCCGCGCGTGCAGCCGCACCTGCTGGCCGTGAGTCCTGCACCTCTTGCTGCGCTGAAACTCTTCTTCGTCAATAATAGCACGAATTTCAGTGATCAAAACGCTCTGCTTTGATGTGATAAAGTGCTTGTTGGTGAGGGAGAAGTCATGCCCACAGAACACCATCTTAGACAACACGAGGCCGCCCGTGACGGACGCGTTGTAGCGCAGCCACTGTCCCACGCGCGTCACCACGGTCACCAGCGACACGGCGAACACTGCCATCACCGCCGCCACGTGCACAGAGGCCCAGGGGTAGGAGGACTTCGGCACCATGGCGGGGTAGCAGCCCAGGAACAGCGGCGACTGCTCCAAGAAGCCCTTGCCCAGGAGGAGTTCCGAGATGAGGGACGGACTGCTGTTCGTCTGCTTGTGGTTGTAAGCCAGGGTGCAATTCTTGACCTGCGGACACGATACCAAAACTGCCATGACATTATGAAACTGTGTGTGAGGGGGGGGGGGGGGGAGAGTTGCAATGTAGGGAATTCTTTTCTATACACCGAATAGTACAAATATTAAACAAAATAGATTATAGCAAAATAAAAATAATAATAATAATATCTCTCTTTTTTTCTCTCTGAATTCACGCATGACTGCAAGATAGTCTGTCTTAGTGTCCTAAATGAAGTTCTAAATATGATGTTAAGAGCAGAAAGGGCGCGATTGATTGATTTAATGCCTAAAAATGGGAATGTGCCAGACAAAAAGGGCGCGAGCTATACTAAGTATTACCATGTTGTTGTCGAAGCTGGGTCGAAAGTGGTAGCAGCGGTCCTTGTTGGCGAGTCTCGAAGGGGATAAAGGGCTGCCGGTGAGGACCAAAGGGGCATCCGAGGGTGAGCGTGAGGCGTGAGTGGTGAAGAGAGACACACTGGCAGAGGCATTGGGAGTCGGTAAACTTATCCAGCCGCCCACCATATCGGGCATATCGGGGTTGAACTTGTGGTCGTTGCAGAGGAGGTTGGTGACGTAAGGAACGCCCATGGTGCCCCCCATGAGCAGGGTGATGACCGTGTTGAGCACCAGCAGGTCGCGGATGAAGCTGAACACCGCCACCCCGCTCGCCCCAAACCGACCGTTAATCTTGCGTAGCAATATATTCTTGACCTGGAAAAAAAAGAGAGAGAGAGAGAGAGAGAGAGAGAGAGAGAGAGAGAGAGAGAGAGAGAGAGAGAGAGAGAGAGAGAGAGAGAGAGAGAGAGAGAGAGAGAGAGTAATGGGCAATGAGAAAATTGAGTAAGAGGAGAAGAAGGTCCTATTCTTGACCTGAAAAATGAGATACGGCTCCATGTTTTTCATTGAGAACATAACATCTAAAAACCTATGATAGTTTTATGAGTGTTTTACTCCCTTTAACCTCAATAACTGAAATAATGTGCATTCTATTAAATTTGTTCATTAATGCGCTATTCTTGCTCGTCAGTTAATTTACAACCATTTTCGTGGGATAATGGACTGTCTTTTTACGTTATGATTATATAGACAGACGCAAGGAAGATGACTGTTGTGAGAGAGAGAGAGAGAGAGAGAGAGAGAGAGAGAGAGAGAGAGAGAGAGAGAGAGAGAGAGAGAGAGAGAGAGCACACCTACCTTCAAGGACGCGATGGCCCTCTTCATCCTCTTCCTCGCGATGGTCAGCCTCTGCACCGTCTCCTGCACCCATTCATTCCGCTTCGTCTTCTTCGCCTCCTGAGGATACACGGCCATCAAGTTCCACAATGAACACACACACACACACACAATCTCTCTCTCTCTCTCTCTCTCTCTCTCTCTCTCTCTCTCTCTCTCTCTCTCTCTCTCTCTCTCTCTCTCTCTCTCTCTTTCTCTCAAATACTTCTTAAATCACGCTGTGCCGTTCTCACATTAGCGTACAAGTCAGTCATCAATAAGTCACGGGATGCTTTGCTAGATCTATATCACAACATTCAGAATTCATAAGAACATAAGAAAATAAGGAAGTTACAAGAGGCAGCAAGACCTACACGTGGCAGTTCCTGTAAATTCGCTCACCTTGCGGAGGCGTTTGAGGTGCAGCAGCCAGGAGCGCCGCTGGGCCATGGGCATCCCGACCCCCTGGAACCACTGCCGCCCTTGATCCTTCAGCTCCTTCAGGCTCGATAACGTTTCTGACACATTGGAAGAAAAAGGAACCTATTGTTAGATCCTCCTTCCCCATTCTCTCCCTTTCTGTAGGACGTGCATTACATCAACCCTTCCACTCCCTGGTTAACATCTACATCACCCTACAAGACCTATTTGTATGTCGTATGGATAATGGTAATAATATGCGTGAACCCATATATATACTATATACTTATGACCAATGGCGTACCGAGGGGGGGGCAAGCGGCCATGCCCCCCCCCCCTTTAACAGAATAAATAATAATAAATAAACATATTCATTGTAAATATATATATATATATATATATATATATATAATATATATATATATATATATATATATATATATATATATATAGTATATATACTGAAGCGTCAAAGGTCACAAGAAGAAGATGAAGCAAGAAGGACGCCCCTGATTTGCAATTTTGGCAGTCGGTGTCGTAGTTAGGACTTTCTGCCTAGGTAACTAAGGTAAAGGTAACTAACGTAAGGTAAGGTAACTAACTACCACTCACGTTTATTCACAGTAGAGGAAGAGATATTGGACGGCAGCTTTAGTGGGCATGTGATCGCCTCTGCCCTCTGCTCCCTCATAGCTGCTGCATCTACGCCTTCATCACAGTCTAGGCTTGTTCCTGCGCAGCGCAATGCATGGACTCGACGCTGAACTCCTCGCTTGTTGCTTAGTTCAGTCATGTGACCAGCAGACTCGTTCCTGCGACCTGATCTTTTGATGTGACTTGATTCATGCGTGGGTTGTGTTCTGGTCTTCAGGGGATATCTTGCTTGAGTCACCACCCTTCGAGCAGTCTGTACGGGGTGAAAATACATGCTAATGATGAATCCAGCCTGTCACATTCTACCATAAACACACACGAGCATTCAACTACATTTTTTAGGTATATTTCTAATAGCTTAAAAGAAAATAAGTTACTGAGTATTTTTTGTTAATTAGTGCACTATATAGCTTTCATTTGCATGGGAACATCAATATACATAGGCCTATTATATATCTGACTTACTGAGTGTTGCCGCAGATCATGTTGGTGTCTCTCTTCCCTCAAAGTTTGCCAATGTTATGCAGCCTCTTACACGTTCGAGTCTTCACCACAGGCAGTCTTTTCGGGCCCGGTACCCAGACCCAGGTGGAGGCCAGCCCCTGCAGCTGTCTGTGGCGTGACCTCCCAGAAAGACAGAAATTCGAGCGATGCCAGCGACAGGTCTTCATGACGGTGACGCGGCTCGTGGCGGACTGATCGTTAACGGGAGAACAGCAGGGAATATTGAGCTGTTTCTTATCTGGTTACCTTCGATTCATTACTTTATTATTATTAAGTAAATTACTTATTAGCCTCTGAAAAACATATCTTCCATCAGACAGCCGTAATGAACCATGTCTTCACAACTATAACCCAATTAGTTGTCCGCATCATCCGTATGGCTTCAGTATCGCACAGTTTTCAGTACACTAATCAGGAGATCACCTCGTCCTCTTCTTCTTCTTGTGACCTTTGACGCTAAGTATCGCTTCATAGGTTCTCTTCAACTTCGTCGCCTTAGTTAACAATCTTGTCAACTCTTCCCTTGGCTATTTCACTCCTGCCCACGGATAGTATATAGAGGTGTTATATCCTTGGTCCCGCCTCATCGCAGAGTAATGGTTCCCCGCCGACTGGTTATGGCCACCCACCTCCCCGGCACGAGCCTCTTGACGGACAGGTACTGAAGGGGTAGGGTGTGATGGGATATGGGAGGGGGATGAAGGGATAGGGGGTGATGGGATAGGGAAGGGAGATGAAGGGGGTGAGGAACGAAAGGGGGGAAGGGAAGGGAAGGGGGATAGAGTACATTAGCGGGTCCTATCGCCTCACTCAGGCACAAACACGTCTTCAAGTGTTGACTCCCGCTGATAAAACACAACCACGTAATGATCATGAAGTGTGTTTACTCCTTAATCTAAAATTTCACACTTTTGCGAGTTTGTAAGTAGCTATAGGCGGCGTAGCTATAGTCTATTTTATTTAATATGGTCAAAATGCGCAGTGGTCACGTGCTGTTATGTAGGTAGTGAGGATGATGTGTTTGGTAGTGATGATGATACGAGTAATCTGTACACATGTTGAACAGTGAGTGCGCCAAGCAGCTGGCCGTAGAAGAGGGTCACAACCGAGAAGTCCCAGGTTCGATCCCCGGGCGGAGCGAAGACATTTGGGTGGTCTTTCTTAAAACCCGAGCCCCTGTCCACCCAGCAGTGAATGGGTACCGGGTGTTAGCCGGGGGTTTGTGACCCCCCTCCCAGGGTGGTGGCTTCGGCCAACACTAACCTGCAGCGGTAGATCACTATGGCTCTGAGGAATTGTATATCCTCTAAACAAACAAACAAACAAGGTTGGATCAGGCCGCCTTTAGTCCAGCCTAGGGACTTAGTGAAACCTGGCAAGGCGTCACCGCAGAGTTTGTCACACACACTTGCTTCTTGATACCGTGTTTCTTCGCTCATCTTCGCGCGCGAGCTCATGTTAAAGCGAAGGCCTATCAGTGAAACTTTTGTTGTTGCCCTTCACATATCAAGAGCTATTGATATGAGTCTGGCACACATCTTCGATTTCCAAACTCCCCTCCTATGCTTTCTAGCCTTCTCTCTGCTCCTTCATCTAGTTTCTTCTGAGTGCTCTTTCAGTGGTGGTGTAGACGGCCAGAGTTCTTCTCCTCAGTCTATCAAAAGTAATGTTCCTCAGGGCTGTGTTCGATCCCCCCTCTACTTCTATCATTCATTAATAATCTTCTTAATCTAACACAATGCCTTATCCACTCTTATCCTGATGACTCTATCTTTCATTTTTTTAGTGTCATGCATCAGACATCCAGCTCTGCAGGATATATATAATGCATGGACAAACACTGCAGAACGCCTTATATCAAAATAACAACACAAGAATAATAGAACAAGAACACATTTTACAAATTTTATTCACAAATAAAATTTGTGGAAAATTGCTCCACAAAACATCATTCTTGCAGGATTTAGGACAAGGCACTGAAACAAGGTACATGGAAGTGACCTTGTGCAGAAAGTCTCCAAAGGTCACAGAAACTTAATGTAAGAAAGCTACCGATGAGCTCGTCAAGACAAGCCCTTTACATGCAATCCAATCAGCTTCGTCAGCTTTCTAATCATACTTCGTCGTTTAATCCTCATATTGGTTGCCCTTCCCCTGCTCCTGTGAGATGACATTTCATGGCAATCCTATCAATAAAGATTCAAGTAAAAGCTACTCATATTGTAAAATACATAAAAATATTCTTGTATAAAAATATATTGGAATGTACTGTATATAATGCATACACATACCATTCCAGCTCTAATTTTGTTTGAGAAAGACCTGCTCTCTACATGTATGCTGCCCAGCCAATGTACATTTGGCACAGGTTATCGATGCTGGTGGCTTCGTCGATGAGGGAGTTGACCTGGCCCTCCACAGACAGGGGCTGGTTGAGGCCACGCGCCTTGGACCGGATCTGGCCACTCAGGCGATGCTCAATGTTGGTCACGTGCATCTGTGCCTGCAGGGGAGGAGTGCGAGGGTGAGGGTGGCTGGCGGGTGTATGAAGACAGCCAGGGATAAGAACATAAGAAAATAATGAAGCTACATGAGGCCGTGAGACCTACACGTGGTAGTTCCTGTCACTTAACTCTACCTACATCCACCTCTCTTCCCTATCCATGAATTTATCCCGACTCCTTTTAAAGACCCTAATAGACTCCGCATTGACCACCTGACGACTTAGTCCATTCCAATCATTCACCACCCTATTTGTGAACCAGTTTCTCCCTATTTCCTTTTTAAATCTATGCTTTTCCAGCTTGAATCTGTTACTTCTTGTTCTACCCTGCTACTGTGGGATACTGTGAACCAAACTGCAAAGTGATCAGTACCTATACCCAGGTGAGCCTCCATAACGAGTCTTATTGGTTCTAGGGTAAGGGAACCAAAAGGAGTTTATGGTGATGGAAAGATTTGTTAATGATCCAATGCATGAACAGTGAGTGAGACCATGCTTTCTATAATTAACAAATAATAAAGAGTATATTTAATTTAAGCTCCCACATCTTCCTTTCTTGTTAATTTTTCTATCACATCATACTTACCTTCTTTTTATTGTTGATCTCCTAATGCTTTCTCCTCTTAGCCTCCTCAGACCCACCTCTCACAACACAGTGTCTTCTTCTCTTCCCTAACTCAACAACAACTCTCTCTCTCTCTCTGTTTGTCTGCCTGTCTCTGTCTGTCTGTCTGTCTGTCTGTCTGTCTCTCTGTCTGTCTATCTGTCTGTCTGTCTCTCTGTCTGTCTATCTGTCTGTGTCTCTCTGTCTGTCTGTCTCTCTCTGTCTGTCTGTCTCTCTGTCTGTCTATCTGTCTGTGTCTCTCTGTCTGTCTGTGTCTCTGTCTGTCTGTGTCTCTCTGTCTGTCTGTGTCTCTCTCTCTGTCTGTCTGTCTGTCGTCTGTCTGTTTTTCTGTCTGTCTGTCTCTCTGTCTGTCTGTCTCTGTCTGTGTCTCTCTGTCTATCTGTCTTTCTGTCTGTCTCTCTCTCTGTCTGTCTCTGTCTCTGTCTCTGTCTCTGTCTGTCTCTGTCTGTCTCTCTGTCTCTGTCTGTCTGTCTGTCTGTCTGTCTGTCTGTCTCTGTCTGTCTGTCTCTGTCTGTCTGTCTGTCTGTCTTTCTGTCTGTCTGTCTGTGTGTGTGTGTGTCTCTCTCTCTCTCTCTCTCTCTCTCTCTCTCTCTCTGTCTCTCTCTACTCTAACTACCGCACCTTCTCATTGTTGATCTCGCCCGTGGTCCTGGCACTCTTATTCCCCCGGGACCACTCCACCAGGGGGTCGTGGATGAAGGGGTGGAGCAGCGACATCAGCGCCTCCCTCTCCTCACGCATCACTCGCATCGTCACCTGGAGGGCAGCGTGTGAGAGAATGATTAACCCCTTCACGCCCAGATCTTTCCTTTGCTATATAAAATTGTCTATTATTAGCCATAAAATTACGAAAAGTACCTGAATATACCAAATACAGGGAGGTCCCGAAGATACGAGCAGTTAGGTTCCACCTGGCATACTCGTAAAGCGAAATCTCGTATAACGAAACACATAACTAATGGTAAAATATAGGTTTGGTTCCAGGACCCCATCAAAAAAAAAAAAAAAAAAAAAAAAAAAAAAAAAAAAAAAAAAAAAAAAAAAAAAAAAAAAACAACAACATGTTTTTCAAGCTAAAATAAACTATAGCAAACACAACAAACACACAGCGTCTATATTACCCATACTGTACTACCTATTCTGTAGAAAAAGCATTCTGAAAGAGAAAATAGCACACAAAATAACATAACTGCACATTAATTAAACATAAAACATGCATAACAAGCAAAAAAGACGCTGTAATGTAGGGGACGCCGCGTGATACAAGAGAAGGTAGTGTAGAGGTCCCAAGGTTGGGGCCGCACACCTGCTAATTACCCCTAAAGGTCAGGCCACGCCATATGCTTAATTACCCTTCAGGTCACGCCTTGCTAGGGGTGACCTGACTGCGGTCCCAAGGTTGGGGTCGCACACCTGCTAATTACCCCTAAATGTCAGGCCGCGCCATATGCTTAATTACCCTTCAGGTCACGGCCTGCCAGGGGTGACCTCACTGGGGCCAACCAAATCCCCCTTTGTCCAACCGGGAGTGGTAGGGCGTGCATTTTGAACTTGATAATTTTACTCACCCCAGTTTGAATGTCGTATCATTGGAATTTCGATCTCGTATATTGAAAATAGACCCTAATTTACACATCTCGTATCATCGGATTCTCGTATACCGAATGCTCGTATTACGGGACCTCCCTGTAAGTTAGTGAACAAGGATACTAAACAGGTCATATCTATAAAATAATGCTTATACAGGAAAACCTCGTTTATCCGGCACCCTCGGGGAGGAGCGCATGCCGGATAACTCATTTTGCCGTTGTTTTGAGAGTTACTCTTATGGAATCGCCCAAAATCCCAATATTTTTTTTTTTTTTTTTTTTTACATCACAAGGAACTGGCCAAGGGCACAACAAAAATGGGTAACACAAAGCCCGCTTAGTTGCCAGTCCCTATAAAGAAAACAGTAAGAGAATAAAATAAAAAAGAGGGGTGAGCCAATTTAGTTCGGGAGGTGTCTTGTTACTCTTCTTTTGAAAAGATGTAAGTCATAGGAAAGTGGAAAAATAGAAACAGGAAGAGAGTTCCAGAGTTTTCCAGTGAAAAAAAAAAAAAAAAAAAAAAAAAGCCTGGGTCGATTAGTGCCCGTTGTTTTGAATGCCGGTTAAATGAGGTTCTCCTGTATTCACAAAAAATCGTCTAATGGCCTACCTAAATTACAATGGAAATTACGTTCTGTGCTTCAAGGGGTTAACATGGTCAGTGTGTGAGAGTATGATTGAGATAGTTGCCACCTTGCCTCCTTTTCTTGTTCACTGTTCTGGTCATAATGTGAATGGGTAAAAATGACAGCAAGACTTTGATTCTTATTCTGTTTATCAGTGTTACATTTCCATCCTACAAATAAAATAAAACAATTCTTAGTAGCTATCCAGTATGTTATATTGCCGAAGGGGACAATTTGGATATCTTGAACGAAGAGAGAATAGTTATCTGGAAGGATGTGTATATCTACTTATAGGTAGAGAAACTGATTATGAGGTACCAAAGATAAGAACATAAGAACATAAGGAAGCTACAAGAGGCCGGGAGACCTACACGAGGTAGTTCCTGTTACTGAACACTACCTACATCCACCTTTCATCCCCATCCATAACACTGTCCAGCCTCCTTTTAAAACTCCCTATTGACTTCTGTTGAAAGGCTATCATACATACACACACACACACACACACACACATTATTAACCCCTTCAGATTTCCCAGACCCCAGATCTTTCCTTTGCTATATATAAAATTGTCTGTTGTCGAGCCAAGATGAAATGATTTACTCTTACCCTATTCATACGCAACAATGATCACATAAGGAAAATGTTACATCATGACAGCATGCTACAAGCTCACCTCACAAGCCTTCCTGTAGATGCCCTCGTGACCCGTGGGACCCATCGCCGCCACCATGTTGTGCGTCAGCCTGAAGGGGACGCGCTCCGGGTAGTCAAAAGATTCCCCCTGATGACAAAAAAACAACACACTATATTTCTAGGCACATGATACATTCGACGTCAATTGTTACACCCTACGCAATGATGATGCAATGTGAAAGATGGAGCAAAACCAAAGTGTTATAGTCATTTTTTTTATTAACTCCTTCACGCCCAGATCTTTCCTTTGCTATATAAAATTGTCTGTTGTTAACCATAAAATTACAAAAACTAACTGAATATACCAAATTAGCTAGTGGACAAGGATACTAAACAGGTCATATCTACTAAATATTGCTTATATTCACTAAAAATGGTCTAATGGTAACCAAATTATAATGGAAATTACGTTCTGGGTTTCATGGGGTTAAAAGGGACTGCTCAAGGGAGAACAAAGATGTTACAAAAAGCCCACTGAATGCCAGTCCCCTTAGAGCAGACAGTAAGAAATACACAAGAGAAGTGGACCTATTTAGTTTGGGAGTTGTCTCGACTCTCCTCTCAAAAAATAATTTAAGTCGAAAGAAGTTGTGGAATGCCATTGAGGTAAAGGTAGCCTAGAACTGTATTGGAAAATTCAACTAGCAACTACAGCTATCCCTTCTGTAGCTATAGTCTATTTTTTTTATTATGGTCAAAATGCAGTAAGGAAGCCACGCCCCCTGCCTCCCCTTCTATTCTACGGGGCAGCTGATTGGTGCACTCCTCGTATCATCACTACCAATCACAATATCTTCACTACTTAACAGTGTGTGACCACTGGACAGAGCAATCTTCACTACAAAGGGAGTTTTGATTTTGTCACCCTCTGTAGTGAAGATTGCTCTGTCCAGTGGTCACGCGCTGTTAAGTAGTGAAGATATTGTGATTGGTAGTGATGATACGAAGAGTGCACCAATCAGCTGCCCCGTACAATAGAAAGGGAGGCAGGTGGCGTGGCTTCCTTACTGCATCTTGACCATAATAAATAAAATTGACTATAGCTCAGTTTGGTATCACTTCACATGGGTGGGTGCACAGACAGTACACCTGGAATAGAGGGAAAAAAGTAGGATGATGAAATAGGAGAAGGGAGAGTGAAGAAACTGGTTTTTCAAATTCATATGATATAGGAATTAAGAACATGAGGCAGTGTAAAACTATGTCTGCATGAACAGATAATGGAAGAGAAGGAGTTTAAATCAGGGTTTAGATTTGAAAAGTGATGTATTTAGAGTTGAAAAGTGATATATTTAGGTTTTAAAAGTGATATATTTAGAGTGTAAAAGTGATATATTTAGAGTTGAAAAGTGGTATATTTAGAGTTGAAAAGTGGTGTATTTAGAGTTGAAAAGTGATGTATTTAGAGTTGAAAAGTGATGTATTTAGAGTTGAAAAGTGGTGTATTTAGAGTTGAAAAGTGATATATTTAGAGTTGAAAAGTGATGTATTTAGAGTTGAAAAGTGGTGTATTTAGAGTTGAAAAGTGGTATATTTAGAGTTGAAAAGTGATATATTTAGAGTTGAAAAGTGATATATTTAGAGTTGAAAAGTGATGTATTTAGAGTTGAAAAGTGGTATATTTAGAGTTGAAAAGTGATGTATTTAGAGTTGAAAAGTGATGTATTTAGAGTTGAAAAGTGATATATTTAGAGTTGAAAAGTGATGTATTTAGAGTTGAAAAGTGATATATTTAGAGTTGAAAAGTGATGTATTTAGAGTTGAAAAGTGATGTATTTAGAGTTGAAAAGTGATATATTTAGAGTTGAAAAGTAATATATTTAGAGTTGAAAAGTGATATATTTAGAGTTGAAAAGTGATATATTTAGAGTTGAAAAGTGGTATATTTAGAGTTGAAAAGTGATATATTTAGAGTTGAAAAGTGATATATTTAGAGTTGAAAAGTGATGTATTTAGAGTTGAAAAATTATATATTTAGAGTTGAAAAGTGATGTATTTAGAGCTGAAAGGTGATGTATTTAGAGTTGAAAAGTGATATATTTAGAGTTGAAAAGTGATGTATTTAGAGTTGAAAAATTATATATTTAGAGTTGAAAAGTGATATATTTAGAGTTGAAAAGTGATATATTTAGAGTTGAAAAGTGATGTATTTAGAGTTGAAAAGTGATGTATTTAGAGTTGAAAAGTGATGTATTTAGAGTTGAAAAGTGATGTATTTAGAGTTGAAAAGTGATGTATTTAGAGTTGAAAAGTGGTATATTTAGAGTTGAAAAGTGATGTATTTAGAGTTGAAAAGTGATGTATTTAGAGTTGAAAAGTGATATATTTAGAGTTGAAAAGTGATATATTTAGAGTTGAAAAGTGATATATTTGGAGTTGAAAAGTAATATATTTAGAGTTGAAAAGTGATGTATTTAGAGTTGAAAAGTGATATATTTAGAGTTGAAAAGTGGTAGGTTATATTTAGAGTTGAAAAGTGATGTATTTAGAGTTGAAAAGTGATGTATTTAGAGTTGAAAAGTGATATATTTAGAGTTGAAAAGTGATATATTTAGAGTTGAAAAGTTATATATTTGGAGTTGAAAAGTAATATATTTAGAGTTGAAAAGTGGTATATTTAGAGTTGAAAAGTGATATATTTAGAGTTGAAAAGTGATGTATTTAGAGTTGAAAAGTGATGTATTTAGAGTTGAAAAGTGATATATTTAGAGTTGAAAAGTGGTATATTTAGAGTTGAAAAGTGATATATTTAGAGTTGAAAAGTGATGTATTTAGAGTTGAAAAGTGATGTATTTAGAGTTGAAAAGTGATATATTTGGAGTTGAAAAGTGATATATTTGGAGTTGAAAAGTGATATATTTAGAGTTGAAAAGTGATGTATTTAGAGTTGAAAAGTGATATATTTAGAGTTGAAAAGTGGTATATTTAGAGTTGAAAAGTGATATATTTAGAGTTGAAAAGTGATGTATTTAGAGTTGAAAAGTGATATATTTAGAGTTGAAAAGTGATGTACAGTAAAACCCTTATAACTCGGCACGATAGGGGCTCTGGCCCTTGTCGAGTTATTCAATGTGCCGAGTTATGCAATGTCCTCCTCTGATATGGGTAAAAAAAAAAAAAAAAAAAAAAAAAAAAAATATTGTCAAAGCATACAAACTACACTTACCAGTGAACGGGTAGAATGTGCTGGATTTGATATCAAACTCAGCACAAATAGCACGCATGGATGCACTTGCATCCATCCTTGCCAGCACTTTCACCTTTTCCTGCAGGCTCAGGCTCTTCAATTCCATTCCCTTCCTGCTGGAGACACTCTTGCGTGATGGAGCTGACATCTTGACTACAGTACTGTATGATGTAATTCCAAAACACGTAAAATAGGTGGCAAAGTAAAGCAAAGGTCGGGTACCAGCGCGTAGGCTGAGCCGTGTTTTTGTCGTCCAAGCACCGTCTTGGATTACGAATCCCAATCCAATAACACTTGCTGAAATGTGTGTTATACTACTTTGTGATATTGTTTGCAATGTTTTGCATTGATTATTATTTCGGCTCCTACCAAGCTTGTTGTGTTTTTTAAGCAGAAACCAATCCTTTTTTAATTTCGACAAAAAACGGAATTCGTATCCAAGACGGTGCTTGGACGACATAAACACGGCTCAGCAGCTGACAGCCTACGCGCTGGTTCCTGACCTTTGCTTTACTTTGCCACGTATTTTACGTGTTTTGGGATTACATCATACAGTACTGTATTTCAAGATGTCAGCTCCATCACGCAAGGGTGTCTCCAGCAGGAAGGGAGACTTCAATGAAATTGAAGAGCCTGAGCCTGCAGGAAAGGTCAAAAGGACAAAAATACTACTTTATGCGACTAAGGCTTTGCCGAGTGTAAGCAAAGAGATGCAGTTATAACAGCAATATGCTGAGATACATTATTTTTTGCCGACTTTCTGTTTACATGTTCATACAAGAGGTTGTGAGGGCATGATATACCGAGTGAAAACCAAGAGATGCAGTTTAGGGGAGGCGGTAGCAGAGTGGTTAGCGTCACCGAGTGGCGTTCTCGAAAACCCGAGTTCGATCCCGAGTGAGACCCATAAATCCACTTGAAATCTTTCTGCACCATCGAGTGGCCTAAGAACACCCACATGCCCTGTCCATTAACTCTACCTTCGACTGCGAGTGCATGGGAGGACACAGGGGGGCGGCATGAGCCTCTAATTACAGGTGTCACTATAAGAATCCTGCCTGCGCCACCACTGGCGAGGGCCAACCATCACAGCCCTCGAGTGAGCCTCCAGGGCCTACCATCCCACCCCTGGAGCTCACTGCCTACACGCGCTATAGGCATAGATTGAAAAAAAAAAAAAAAGAAAAAAAAAACTTTGTCTTTGCCTTGCCGAGTTATATCAAATTCCGAGTTATACAGTGCCGAGTTATAAGGGTTTTACTGTATTTAGAGTTGAAAAGTGATGTATTTAGAGTTGAAAAGTGATATATTTAGAGTTGAAAAGTGATATATTTAGAGTTGAAATGAGGAATAAAAGTAGTGAAAATACAAGAGTATACATAAAATCTGGCATGTCTGGTAGAGTAGAGGGAATATTGAGTGTGGGTATTAACCCTTCACGCCCAGATCTTTCCTTGGCTATATAAAATTGTATGTTGTTAGCCATAAAATTACGATAAGTAACTTAACATACCACATTAGCTAGTGGACAAGGATACTAAACAGATCATAGTTATAAAATTTTGCTATATGTATTAAAATCATCTAATGGTAGGTACCCAAATTACAATGGAAATTTCGTTCTGGTCCTCAAGGGGTAAATGTAGATATCCTATGCATAACAAACATAGAGTAACTGTTACCCTTTTTAGTTTACCCTTAGCTGGTAGAGGACACACAGACACTCAGACATCCTGCTTTAGTATAGATATTAAGATTATACACAAACATATAATATCTAACCAGTGCCATAATATAGCAGTCACTCTCACCTTGTTGAAGAGACAGTTGAAATCCACGTGCACGGTATCCCCACAGGAGGCGTCGAAGAGCACGTTCTCCCCGTGTCTGTCGCCCAGGCCCAGGATGTAGCCCACCATGGACATGACGGCGGTGGTGCGGCAGTAGGCCAGGCGCGCCCTCAACCTGCAGGAGTGGGATAAGAAGGACATAAGAACATCAGAAAATAAAAAAGGAAATAAACACTACCTACATTCACCTTTTTTCCCCATTCATTAAATTGTCTAGGTAGCCTCCTTTTAAAACTCCTTATTAACTCCATGGCTGTGGTGCGGCAGTAGGCCAGGCGCGCCCTCAACCTAGAGGAAGGGGAAGGGATAGAAATGTTCTCCCAGTTCTTCTTCATAGAAATCTCATGTTCTCTCTCTGTCTGTCTCTCGCTCTTTTCTCTGTCTGTCTGTCTGTCTGTCTGTCTGTCTGTCTGTCTGTCTGTCTGTCTGTCTGTCTCTCTCTCTGTCTGTCTCTTCAGTTCATTTAGGTTCACATAATATACTTCTTACTTTCACAAAATCACCTTGGGTCTTTTATAATTGGACAAAATAAACCAGTAAGACGCCTTAATCGGCAAGGGACGAGCGAGCTTGTGGAAACCCGCCGCACGTGCGCACGTGCGGCGTCACCCGGAGTTTGACCTGTGTGACATTGCTAGGTGTGTGGTCTCAAACCACACACCAAATTTCAACTTAGTCGGTACAGCCGTTTCTCAGCTATAACAGGATAACGTTGTCTGACACCCCTCACGGGGCACGCGCCATGCTGACCCCTCACGTGAAACAAAACATGTCAAGCACAAAAGGGATTGAATATCAGATGGCGAAGACTGCTTGTCAATCGGAAGCGGGATTTCAAAGATATAAGCTCCTGAAAAGCGTGACGGTCGGGCCGGGCCGGGTCGGCTGCTTAAGTGAGAAAAATCCCGTATCCACCAAGGACTCACGAGCGTTTCGCGCTCGCTCGTAATCATGCCTTCATTCTGCCTCACTGTGTTCAATAAGGAAAGCACATTAACCCCTTGACGCCCAGATCTTTCCTTTGCTATATAAAATTGTTTGTTGTTAGCCATAAAATTTCGAAAAGTAGCTGAATATACCAAATTAGTTAGTGGACAAGGGAACTAAACAGGTCATATCTATAAAATACTATTTATATTCACTAAAAATCGTCTAATGGTACCCAAATTACAATGGAAATTACGTTCTGGGTCTCAAGGGGTAAAAAACTCTAATTAATCTGTTTTTATCTCAGAAAAACACATTTAAAACACTCTAATGAATATATTTTAGCACTATCAAGCCCTTACTGTCCTTACTTACTATACTTACTTATCTATTTAGCCCTTACCATGCCTGTGGAAAGCATATTTAAAACACTGTTATTAACCTGTTTTAGCAGCATCCACCCTTACCAAGCCTGTGGATCTGGGAATGTCCTCAGGTATAGGGTCAGTTTCTTCACCTTAATCCGTACATTAAAACAACTTTTCCGTACATAAGAACATAAGAAAATAAATAAGGAAGCTACAAGAGGCTGTGAGACCTACACAGTGGTAGTTCCTGTTACTTAATACTACCTACATCCACCTTTCATCCCCATCCATGAAATTGTCTAGCCTCCTTTTAAAACTCCCTCTTTTAAAGCTCTTATCAATCTGTTTTGCAGCATCCACCCTTACCATGCCTGTGGATCTGGGAATGTCCTGAGGAACCAGGTGCCGAACACAGGCGGGTGGCGCGGCACCAGCTTGTTGAGGTACACGTCCCGCTTGGTGGCAAGGGCGACGTCCTTCTTGCACATGTTCTGCTTGAGCTCCTGGGCCGGCATGTACTTGCCCGAGTCCTTGTACAGCTGGTGGAGGATCTGACGCAGCCCATTCAGGTTTTCGATCCACTCTATCAATCCACATTCTTCATTGAGGGGAACCACAGCCTGGTGGAGGAAGTGTTGAGATGTAAAATGTAATGTTATGAAAATAGTGAAAAAAATGTAGTGAAAAGATGTCATGAAAATACTGAAAAGATGTCATGAAAGTGTTGAGGCGCAAAGATTACAAGCGAGATGGGTCACACTACCATTCACACACCAAGTAAGTACTTTCCTCCCATAACCTAACAAATGTTATGGAGCATAGGCTTTGCAGTTGCTTGGCTTAGCAGTAGCAGTTCCTGCAGTGCAGTAATTATAACAGGTAATTATTATGGCTACTTTTGAGGAGAACAATGATGACAAACTTGCAGGTTCCTTTGATGTGAGCTTTCATCGGCCCAATAAAAAGGATGTCATATCAGAACCTAATCCTGAAAATGCATAAGAATACAACGCACTTTAACCCCTTCGCGCCCAGATCTTTCCTTTGCTATAAAAAATTGTATGTTGTCGAGCCATAAAATTACAAAACTTAACTAAATAAACCAAATTAGTTTGTAGAAAAGGATACTAAACAGGTCATAGCTATAAAACATAGCTTATATTCATTAAAAATCATCTAATGGTGGTCAAATTACAATGGAAATTACGTTCTGGGCGTGAAGGGGTTAAGAGTAAGGTTTGTGGATGCTTACGTAGGTCCTGATGTGGAGGTCTTGCTTCCGAGACTCTGGATCTCTTAGAAGTAAGCGATTGACAAAGTTGTTGAATTCCATGAGTCGACAATCCTTCCGCAAATCATCCTGAAACACAAACATGACGCAAGTTTTAATGCTGCTCACAGACACATCAGTAGCTAATTGCATGGTTATTAAAAATTCATAATGCTAAAGCATTAAGATCATGCTGTGTAAAATGGAACAATCTATCTATTTCTGAAAACTCCTTAAGGGGATAGCCATGGCAGAAGTGTCTCCATAAATTCCTGCCTTTGCATTTGCTCCTTGCATTCTCTATAGTCTATTTTTTTAACGAGGCAAAAAATCCTGACCCCTTGCTGCTTACTGACTGATATTTGATGCCAGGAAAAGGGAATACTATGCTTTTTCTAAATTTCAGCTGTATTTTATCAGTTAACCCTATTATCAGGTAAACACAGGCATCATTTTGAGCATGAGACCTTAAGATAGAATGCATTTTTTGCCTTGTTAACAAAAATAGACATAGTTCCTCTTGTTCTTCTGTTGCCTTTTGTATACTCTCCTGGTCCTCTCTTTCTCTGCAATTCTTACCACGTATCTATCCAAACCACCTTAGCGTGCAATGCTTCACCCCTCAACCACTCCATATAAAGATTTAAAACAATAAAACCATAGATATGATTATTACATTAAAAATATCAGTCATAAAAGGAAGAAAAAGTGACAAATAGATAAAAATAAATGGGAATGAAACAAAGCAAGCATAAAGGCACAAGTTGTATGAATGGCTATAGTCTATTTTTTGTATTATGGTCAAAATGCAGTCAGGAAGCCACGCCCCCTGCCTCCCCTTCTATTCTACAGGGCAGCTGATTGGTGCATTCCTCGTATCATCACTACCAATCACAATATCTTCACTGCTTAACAGCGCGTGACCACATGGACAGAGCAATCTTCACCACAAAGGGATTTTTGATTTTGTCACCCTCTGTAGTGAAGATTGCTCTGTCCAGTGGTCACACGCTGTTAAGTAGTGAAGATATTGTGATTGGTGGTGATGATACGAGGAGTGCACCAATCAGCTGCCCCGTAGAATAGAAGGACAGGCAGGGGGCGTGGCTTCCTTACTGCATTTTGACCATAATAAAAAAAATAGACTCTAGTCAGCCACCCCGCCGCGCTTACCTTGGGTTTGCACATCATGATATAAGATTTGCCGTCTGAGCCTCGCAGGGTGATCTTCTTGGGAAGCTGAAGGGACTGCATGATCTCAACTTTGTCTTCAATACTGGATAGATAGACCGGGGTTCTGTCAGGGAGGATAATGCACATAATCAGAGTAATAATCAGGGTTCTGTCAGGGAGGATAATGCACATAATCAGAGTAATAATCAGGGTTCTGTCAGGGAGGATAATGCACATAATCAGAGTAATAATCAGGGTTCTGTCAGGGAGGATAATGCACATAATCAGAGTAATAATCAGGGTTCTGTCAGGGAGGATAATGCACATAATCAGAGTAATAATCAGGGTTCTGTCAGGGAGGATAATGCACATAATCAGAGTAATAATCAGGGTTCTGTCAAGGATAATGCACATAATCAGAGTAATAATCAGGGTTCTGTCAGGGAGGATAATGCACATAATCAGAGTAATAATCAGGGTTCTGTCAGGGAGGATAATGCACATAATCAGAGTAATAATCAGGGTTCTGTCAGGGAGGATAATGCACATAATCAGAGTAATAATCAGGGTTCTGTCAGAGGATAATGCACATAATCAGAGTAATAATCAGGGTTCTGTCAGGGAGGATAATGCACATAATCAGAGTAATAATCAGGGTTCTGTCAGGAGGATAATGCACATAATCAGAGTAATAATCAGGGTTCTGTCAGGGAGGATAATGCACATAATCAGAGTAATAATCAGGGTTCTGTCAAGGATAATGCACATAATCAGAGTAATAATCAGGGTTCTGTCAGGAGATAATGCACATAATCAGAGTAATAATCAATGGTTCTGTAGAGGATAATCACATATCAGGTAATAATCAGGGTCTGTCAGGATATCACATAATCAGGTATAATCAGGTTCTGTCAGTGGGAATGCCATATCAGAGTAAAAATCAGGGTCGCAAGATAATGCCATAATCAGTAATAATCAGTTCTGTCAGGAAAGCACATAATCAGAGTATAATCGGTTCTGTCAGGAAATGCACATATCAGAGTATAAGAATGTACTTTTGCTACATTATCTGGGACAGAGCTTGGGAACAGTACCAGCCATTATTTTGGAGTACCTCGTAGAAAAAGAACACAGGAGCTGCAGAAGCATACTGGTATTACTTGACGAAAATACTAATCACTTTTGACCATCTATAATTGCTCTTTGGCTCTTTTGGATGAGCTAAGCGTCCAACACTTATATAAGAACATAGAAAATAGGAAGCTACAGGAGGCTTGACTACTGAGTTCCTGTACTTAAAACTACCTACACACCTTTCAACCCATCCAAAATGGTCCAGCCTCTTAAGACTCGCCTTATGACTCCGCACTAATACTGAGATGAGTCCATGCTATTAAAAACAGAGAAAACTCATTTACGGCATTATAAACAACGGCAGCCTCAAAACAACGCTCTAATCCCAGCATTAACTACTAATTATCAAAACGAGAAAATCGCAGAAATTTAGTGGGCAAGGCTGGTCACCAGACTCTCTCCTCACTCACCATCCTCTCACGTCACAGATCCCTAGTCCGTCACACACCAAGGGCCTTCACCTTACCAACGAGGGGTGGGAGATCGCCTTCCAGTGCGTTCCCTCCCACGCTGGTATCCCAGGCAACGAGGTGGCTGATTCTGCTGCCAGGATGGCCTTAACAGATGTAAACACGACACCCTTCCCTCTGCCGCTCTCCGCGGCCAAACGCCTGATCTGGTCTGCCGCTCCACCTGGAATAACACACTCGGCGATGCCCTCCGCATCACCTCCATGGGCCAATACTGCAGTGACTCTTCCCCCCAGCCGTGGGTACGGAAAAAGTCCCGCGTCCTGGATGTCACTCTCACCCGCCTCCGCCTGGGGCACACGACACTCACAGCTCACCTGCATCGCCTCCGTCTGTCCCCAGACCCCCACTGCCCTTGGTGCATGAATTTTCCGGAGACTATTGAACACTTTCTGCTGCAGTGTCCGCACTTCCACTCACACCGTGTAGTGCTACAGTCTCAACTCCTCACCCTGAACGTCACTACCTTTGACCTGCCCACCCTGCTGGCGGCGGCTGGCGTTCCCCCCTCTCGGCAACGACGTCATCCGACCGTCATCCGCCTCACCTGTGCCTTCCTGAGGAAGACAGGTCAACTACCGCGCCTGTGATAGCATCATAGGACATCACCAGGGCTCATAGTGTTCCCCGAGGGATCCTGCAGCCCTAAAACAACAACAACAACACTCCAGAAACCACAGTATTTATTGGGATTTTGGGCGATTCCATAAGAGTAACTCTCAAAACAACGGCAAAATGAGTTATCCGGCATGCGCTCCCCCCCGAGGGTGCCGGATAAACAAGGTTCTCCTGTATAAGAAAATAAGGCAGGATCTTTTATATAATCTTTGTTTGTTTTTTGGATGAGCAGTAATCCTTTGAGGCCCAGAATGTAATTTCCATTGTAATTTGGGTACCAATAGACGATTTTTAGTGACCATAAGCAATATTTTATAGATATGAAGTATCCTTGTCCACTAGTTAGATTGGTATATTCAGTCACTTTTCGCAATTTCATGGCTAACAACAGACAATTTTATATAGCAAAGGAAAGATCTGGCGTGAAGGGGTTAAGCAGTCCCAGATACTTAATAAGAGTTATATTATCCTGCCATTCTGAAGCAGAGGTGCACTGTTACCTGGAGAATGGGTTGTGTGCCTTAAAGTCGTCGGTGGCTGAGGGCAGCGTGACCGCCATCTGGTGTTGGAGGGGCAGCATGATGTTGGAGAAGGAGTCGTCAGCGAGGAGCCTGGGCAGCGCTCGCAGCAGGTTGTTGAGGCTGGTCTGAGGCACACCCTGTAGAAGGCACCCGCACTGTAGTCTCTCCTGCCTTATAACATTACACTATCTCTGACTAAAACTATCTTGGCTTGCTTCACTATCTCTTGCTACACTATCTTGGCTTGCTACACTATCTCTTGTTAAAATGATCTTGGCTTGCTACACTCTCTTGCTAAAACTATCTTGGCTTGCTTCACTATCCTGTTGACAGACAAACCACATAATAAACATAAGAACATAAGAACATAAGAAAATAAGGAAGCATAAGAGGCTGTGAGACCTACACGTGGTAGTTCCTGTTACCTAACACTACCTACATCCACCTTTCATCCCCATCCATGAAATGATCTAGCCTCCTTTTAAAGCTCCCTATTGACTCCGCACTAACTACCCCACGACTGAGTCCATGCCAAACATTTACCACCCTATTTGTAAACCACTCCTTATAAAGATATAAAACAATAAAGCTATATATGACAAGCAAAAAAAATGGATTTATCAAACAAAATGGATAAAACTACTGAGGTGAAGACACTAGAGAAATTAATCACAACAGGAAAAGGTGACAAAATACTAGGGCAAATAAATACTAAGACTAATAAATACTAAGACTAATAAATACTAAGACTAATAAATACTAAGACTAATAAATACTAAGACTAATAAATACTAAGACTAATAAATACTAAGACTAATAAATACTAAGACTAATAAATACTAAGACTAATAAATACTAAGACTAATAAATACTAAGACTAATAAATACTAAGACTAATAAATACTAAGACTAATAAATACTAAGACTAATAAATACTAAGACTAATAAATACTAAGACTAATAAATACTAAGACTAATAAATACTAAGACTAATAAATACTAAGACTAATAAATACTAAGACTAATAAATACTAAGACTAATAAATACTAAGACTAATAAATACTAAGACTAATAAATACTAAGACTAATAAATACTAAGACAAATCCATGGCAAGCCTCGCCCTCTGCCCTCCCTGTGGTCTCTCCGGCCTCTCACTGCACTGTCTCTTGCTAAATATAATGATTGTAAAGCACTCAGTGTGAATCTCTGTTTTATTCCATACTAGCCGCAAAGCCGCCCTCCGGGCGGACTTTTTGGCTAGCTCCTGCGGAGGGCTATTGGTGGGCCTTTGGCCCACCACCTGTGTTTGGTGGGCCTTCGGCCCACCAAACATGGACTCTCCAGATAGCCCCTTCTAACTTTCCTGAAATCATGGATGTAGAAATGTATGTATTCCCCCCACCCATTCACTCACCCATTACCCATCAACCCCCACCCATTCACTCACCCATTACCCATCACCCCCCACCCATTCACTCACCCATTACCCATCACCCCCCACCCATTCACTCACCCATTACCCATCACCACACACCCATTCACTCACCCATTACCCATCACCCCCCACCTATTCCCTCACCCCACCATCACCCCCCACCCATTTACTCACCCATCACCCCACACCCATTACCCATCACCCCACCCATTCACTCACCCATTACCCATCACACCCCACCTATTCCCTCACCCATCACCCATCACCCCCCACCCATTCACTCACCCATCACCCCACACCCATTACCCATCACCCCACCCATTCACTCACCCATTACCCATCACCCTACATCAAGGCTTCCTCAATTCTCGCAACCCACTTTTGTTTTCACAATTCTCGCTAATAGGCTGCTAAAAAAGAAAAGAAAAAAAGTGATCGGATCATCTCATAAGTGGGCTTATGACCTTCTCCTGGTCAACCTGATTCCAAAAATGTGCCATATGAGGTGTTTGCGCCACGGGGGGCGGAACCTATACCACACACACACACAACAGACAGACAGACAGACAGACAGACAGACACACTTTCGCTTATATTATTGTAGATAAATTGATGAATATAAATAAAACTGATATGACTTTGCCAGACAATATGGAATTTTGTACCAAGAGGATGACAGAATTACTTCAAACTCAAGCCAGCACTATTACAAGTGCAGGGCCGTTTCTTATATTGAACTACTGTGCACAGGGCCCCCGAAGCACAAAGGCCCAGCTCCCTTATATTGCTAATATTTTTAGAATTAGTCTCTTTGCCTATAAAAGTTGCACCAGATTGATGCTTTAAATATTAAAGGCTGCCCCACACACTTAAGGGCTTGAAATAAATGGGAATCCCCCACACCATGTTTTCTACAAAATAGGCCCCTAAACAGCATTTCGCATAGGGCCCCTAAACAGCATTTCGCATAGGGCCCCCAAACAGCATTTCGCATAGGGCCCCCAAACAGCATTTCGCATAGGGCCCCCAAACAGCATTGCGCATAGGGCCCCCAAACAGCATTGCGCATAGGGCCCCCAAACAGCATTGTGCATAGGGCCCCCAAACAGCATTTTGCATAGGGCCCCCAAACAGTATTTCGCATAGGGCCCCCAAACAGTATTTCGCATAGGGCCCCCAAACAGCATTCGCATAGGGCCCCCAAACAGCATTTCGCATAGGGCCCCCAAACAGCATTTCGCATAGGGCCTCCAAACAGCATTTGCATAGGGCCCCCAAACAGCATTTCGCATAGGGCCCCCAAACAGTATTTCGCATAGGGCCCCCAAACAGCATTTCGCATAGGGCCCCAAACAGTATTTGCATAGGGCCCCCAAACAGCATTTCGCATAGGGCCCCCAACAGCATTTTGCATAGGGCCCCCAAACAGCATTTCGCATAGGGCCTCCAAACAGCATTTCGCATAGGGCCCCCAAACAGCATTTCGCATAGGGCCCCCAAACAGCATTTCGCATAGGGCCCCCAAACAGCATTTCGCATAGGGCCCCCAAACAGCATTTCGCATAGGGCCCCAAACAGCATTTCGCATAGGGCCCCCAAACAGCATTTTGCATAGGGCCCCCAAACAGCATTTGCATAGGGCCCCCAAACAGCATTTCGCATAGGGCCTCCAAACAGCATTTCGCATAGGGCCCCCAAACAGCATTTCGCATAGGGCCCCAAACAGCATTTGCATAGGAGCCCCCAAACAGCATTTCGCATAGGGCCCCCAAACAGCATTTCGCATAGGGCCCCCAAACAGCATTTCGCATAGGGCCCCCAAACAGCATTTTGCATAGGGCCCCCAAACAGCATTTCGCATAGGGCCCCCAAACAGCATTTCGCATAGGGCCCCCAAACAGCATTTCGCATAGGGCCCCCAAACAGCATTTCGCATAGGGCCCCCAAACAGCATTTCACATAGGGCCCCCAAACAGCATTTCGCATAGGGCCCCCAAACAGCATTTCGCATAGGGCCCCCAAACAGCATTTCGCATAGGGCCCCCAAAAGGATAGAACGGCATGTAGACCGCCACAGCATCCTCCATACTGTGTCCTCCTAAATGATACATCCATACGTGATACCCCTAAATGATACATCCATACTGTGTCCTCCTAAATGATACATCCATACTGTGTCCTCCTAAATGATACATCCATACTGTGTCCTCCTAAATGATACATCCATACTGTGTCCTCCTAAATGATACATCCATACTGTGTTCTCCTCAATGATACATCCATACACTTGATCAAACAAAGAACAGTTCAATTCATACCTTTTCAACGGGTTTGTTTGAGAGCTCCAAAAATTTATCAGCCAACTTAGTGGAGTCAGCAATAAATTTAGACAAGCTTGGGTTGATCTTCTTGGCTGCGTCAAATATTTCCGAGCATCTCGCTACTCGCATCTGGTAGGACGACTGCAAGGAAAATAATAAATTAAGGTGCTAGAAGCGACTACTACCGAGTGTTATGTACTTTCTTATAAAGCTTGATAATGTTCCAAAAAAAGTTTCAATCTTTGTAAAATTTTGTAGAATATTAAACTTGAAAAAGATGATTATCTTTCATAAAAATATTTTGTGTATTAAGGTTGTGTAAAATGCAAGTTGTCTAAGGCGGCTACTTGTGTGAATGAAACTACTCTGGGTTTTGTGCCACACTACAGGTTTTGTGCCACACTACAGGTTTTGTGCCACCTACAGGTTATTGTGCCACCTACAGTTTGTGCCTACACTACGGTTTTGAGAAGGGACTGAAAAAGAATTTTTATCTATATTAACCCCTTGAGACCAAGAACGTACTTTCTTGTAATTTTGGTGCATAGACGATTTTTTAGTGACTATAAGCAATACTCTATAGGCTATGACCTGTTTAGCTATCCTTGTCATTACAAATTGCTATGTCGACTACTTCGTATTTATGGCTAACAAGACAATTTTTTATAGCCAAGGAAAGATCTGGGTCTCAAGGGGTCAATCCTGACAGCACACCTAAGATGACATGTGCAAATAAATCAATGTGACCCGTTATTCATCACAATACAAATGGGGAAACAAAGCATCCTGTGAACCTTTGAGACGGCGACCATGTGCCACATGGCCTGCTGGGGGAAGGTGCTGAGGATGCTGGCGATCATCTTGCACAGCTGCTTGAACACACTGTAGTGGGAGTGACAGATGCGGGAGATGAGCTGCGGCAGGGCGGTGAGGAACATATAGTGGGGGAGGCGGTCCACCATGGAGCCTAGGGGGGGCAAGACACACGTGAATTAAGACAATCTGATCAAGACACACGTGAATTAAGACAATCTGATCAAGACACACGTGAATTAAGACAATCTGATCAAGACACACGTGAATTAAGACAATCTGATCAAGACACACGTGAATTAAGACAATCTGATCAAGACACACGTGAATTAAGACAATCTGATCAAGACACACGTGAATTAAGACAATCTGATCAAGACCACAACTGTGAATTAAGACAATCTGATCAAGACACACGTGAATTAAGACAATCTGATCAAGACACACGTGAATTAAGACAATCTGATCAAGACACACGTGAATTAAGACAATCTGATCAAGACACACGTGAATTAAGACAATCTGATCAAGACACACGTGAATTAAGACAATCTGATCAAGACACACGTGAATTAAGACAATCTGATCAAGACACACGTGAATTAAGACAATCTGATCAAGACACACGTGAATTAAGACAATCTGATCAAGACACACGTGAATTAAGACAATCTGATCAAGACACACGTGAATTAAGACAATCTGATCAAGACACACGTGAATTAAGACAATCTGATCAAGACACACGTGAATTAAGACAATCTGATCAAGACACACGTGAATTAAGACAATCTGATCAAGACACACGTGAATTAAGACAATCTGATCAAGACACACGTGAATTAAGACAATCTGATCAAGACACACGTGAATTAAGACAATCTGATCAAGACACACGTGAATTAAGACAATCTGATCAAGACACACGTGAATTAAGACAATCTGATCAAGACACACGTGAATTAAGACAATCTGATCAAGACACACGTGCAGGCCACTGGTAGTCACGGACTATGAGGACAATGTGTCATCAAAGTTTTGTGTAATTAAAAACCTTGTTCATGCTTTGAACTACTGAAATCTAATTGTGCTGTCACCATCAAGTATAACTGTCTGTGTACTATATAATTACCCATAGAGTACTGTGTAATAAAGGGTTGTGGCTTGACGCAAAGACATCAGGGATACTCAGGTCTTTGTGTTAAGAGTTACTAGTTATTATTTCTAAGTGGTTCAGTGCCTTAGTAAGTAAGTTGTAGTCTTGTGTTAGATATCTTGGCCGCGCAGGTAGTGAATTATGTCTAACACTAGCAGTTTGAAATAAGGTAGTCAAAGATTACCAGTTTACAGGAACTACCACGTATAGGTCTCACAGCCTCTTGCAGCTTCCTTATTTGCTTATGTTATGCTTATGTCATAAAGCAAGCCTAGCATGATGAAGACCTAGACATGAATCTGAGGTGATGTAGCTTGAAGAGAGAACAAAGTGGTAGTGCAGGAGGCAGGCTCAAACAGTAATCAGAAGTAACCTGTAATACAAGGGTTCAATATCCAACTTGTAAATACTTTCATGTTTCACACATCAGGAAATTTACTTAGCAAGAGAGAGATGATGTGAAGGTAGATTGATGTACAGAGGAGAAAGGCGGTATAAAGAGATATGAGATACAGTATATAAAGGGTGGGTGTGGATCAGAGAGATTCAGAACAAGACTCCCTTAGAGTGAGGCAAACAGTTGTATTTAAATCCGATGTGTCCTATAGTCTATTTTTCTTATTATGGTCAAAATGCACTAAGGAAGCCACACCCCTGCCTTCCCTCCCATTCTACGGGGCAGCTGATTGGTGCATTCCTTGTATCATCACTACCAATCACAATATCTTCACTACTTAACAGCACGTGACCACTGGACAGAGCAATCTTCACTACAAAGGGTGTTTTGATTTTGTCACCCTCTGTAGTGAAGATTGCTGTCCAGTGGTCACGCCGCTGTTAAGTAGTGAAGATATTGTGATTGGTAGTGATGATACGAGGAATGCACCAATCAGCTGCCCCGTAGAATAGAAGGGGAGGCAGGGGGCGTGGCGTCCTTACTGCATTTTGACCATAATAAAAAAAATAGACTATAGGTATGCAACAACTCATGCCACAGCTTTGGTTAGTGCACCGTGCCACCACCCTGGCTGGCATACCAGGGATATTGACCCTCTAGTGTGAGGCAAGGTAATGAATGGCATAGACATGTTCTGTTCATGTCGTGCATACAAATTAAGGTAACTTTTCAAGGAGTCACTATTAGAGTGGAAGCTTGAAATTCAATAAACTCAATATTCCAAAAGTTTGGTCTATTGCAGAACTCCATAAGCAGAATCTATATCATACATAAATATTTTCATCTGTCTACCTATAATTAATCTATTTATATATATACAGTATTCACCTGAATCTAGTTAGGATAGGGCTGTCAATGAAACTTTTATCCTGAAAATGCTTGTCCCATTCAGGTGTTATCTGATTGGATCCAACCAGATTGGATCGTGAGTGGGGTGATTTTGGTCTGTCCGACCGACTGACAGCTGGTCGGATGCGACCAAGCAGTGTTTGGTTTTTAGATCCGACAGATCATCCGGTTCAGACCGGATCGCATCGTGAGTGTGCTGATCGTGAGGCCAGCCGTCAGTTTCGCCACTGACAGCGTCGCGAGAGGATTACCAAGATGAATTGTTTCTTTGATGACAAGCACTTTTGGACAGAATTCATCCAATTATATAGAAACTGAATGTTTGTGGGAAATAAAAAGCAAACAGTAAATGGATAAATATAAGAAAAATGCAGCTTATGAAGTATTGGTAGAGAAACTCAAGGAGTGGGACAGTGAGCGACAGTGAGGCTAATGTTGCAACAGTAAAAAAACAAAAAAAACAATATGAGAAGTGTGTTCCGGAAATATATTAAGAAAATAATTGCCTCTATGAAATTTGGTGCGAGCGTGAATGATGTTTACGCTCCTCAGTTGTGGTATCAGATTCCATCAAAAGTAATTCGATCCTCGTTGCATAGACCCATCATGGAAATCGCTCTCCACCGTTTCTATCACCAACTGAATTGATCCTGAGGTGCGGTCGGATCGTTAGTGGGTGGTAGGATATCCATCGGATCAGGTCTGTCGGATCAGATCGTACGACCAATCGTACCGTGGATGGGGGCCTTTACATGGACAGGACAATATGTACGCATGTCTACGGTATTCTCACCAATGGCTCCGTTAAGAGTCAACAGCTTTTCTTGCAGCAGTTCCAGGGAGGATGTGTTCTTGGTGGAGGCTGCCTTCTCCTCCCTCGCCTCCAGCTCACTGACGCGCGTGCCAAACTCCAGCCACAGGCCCAGCAGCCGCGGCATGGACTGGTAGATGTGGCGACACCCGTACTGCAGCGACTTGCCAAAACTGTACACGGATTATAACATAAGAACATAAGAACATAAGGATTGCAATACTATAACATGCCTATACTATAAAACTATAAATATACTTCAAGACTATAACATGCCTATACTATAAAACTATAAATATACTTCAAGACTATAACATGCCTATACTATAAAACTATAAATATACTTCAAGACTATAACATGCCTATACTATAAAACTATAAATATACTTCAAGACTATAACATGCCTATACTATAAAAATAAGAAACTTAAGAAAATGGCTTCAAAATGTTTCAATGTTCAAAATGTCATATTTTTTTAACCAAGCATACACAATTTTGAATTCATCATTTTGTATGCTTGGTTAAAAAGATATGACATTTTGAGCATTGAAACATTTTGAAGCCATTTTCTTAAGTTTTTGTATTGATGGCGCTTATCAACTTTCTGAAATAAGCGCCTGAAATATAGCACTTCAATACTATAAAATACTATATCCTTTTTCCCTACACATAATAAAGATTTACTATTATTCTGTATTTCTATGTTCTTTTTATTCTTGTACCCCCCCCCCCCCCCTTCCTATGTAACCTCCCCCCCTCATTTCTTTAATAAACTTGTAAACTTGTACACATATGAGATCAGAATGTGTGAACAGAATGTGTGAACAGAATGTGTACACAAATCAGAACTGACACAACATGTACAGTAGCCTATGTAGGGAAAGGGAAGGGAAGGGAAGGGAAGGGAGGGAAGGGAAAGGAGGGGAAGGGAAGGGAAGGGAAGGGAGGGAAGGGAAGGGAAAGGATGGGAAGGGAGGGGAAGGGAAGGGAAGGGAAAGGGAAGGGAAAAGGGAAGAAGGGAGGGGAAGGGAAGGAGGGGAGGGAGGGAAGGGAAGGGAAGGAAGGGAAGGGAAGGAAGGAAGGGAGGGGGGAAGGGAAGGGAAGGAAGGGAAGGAAGAAAAGGGGGAAGGGAGGGGAGGGAAGGGAAGGGAAGGGAAGGGAAGGGAAGGGAAGGGAAGGGAAGGGAAGGAAGGGAAGGGAAAGGATGGGAAGGGAAGGGAGGGGAGGGGAGGGGAAGGAAGGGAAACTTGTGAGAGGAATAGACTTGCCTTGACGTTGCTTGAGGTATGATAAGGCGTGAAGTAATAAGGCGGACAGTAAGTAGGGAACATGAGAGCCACAAGAGGACATGAAAAGTCACTGACAAAGAAAACATGCTTGAAGGATGCTAGTTTGTCTTATCGGTGAATTGATGTTTAGAATAATGTGGACAATGTGATACTGCAGGCATGCTAAGAGTTGAAAGTGAAGATTGACCAAATGAGATACTGACATGGGACCCCACGAGCATAACTCCTTTCCTGTATATCAAACCTTGGTGAAAACACACACACACACACACACACCACACCCACACAACACACACCCACATGGAGTTTAATGCTAAAAAGTGTAAAGTGATGGAAGTGGGCAGTAGCAAAAAGAGACAGAGAGGAAAGTATTTGATGGGAAATGAATGGATAAAATAATCAAAACAAAGGTCGAAAAAGATCTGGGAGTATGGATTAAGGACAATTTGTCACCTGAGAAGCATATAAACAAGATCACAGGAGATACATATCAGTTGCTGAGAAATATAAGAATAGCATTCAAATATCTGGATGAAGAGATGATCAAGAAATTGATAACATCTTTGATTCGACCAAGGTTGGAATATGCGGCAGTGATTTGGTCACCACATAAAAAAAGGATATAAGGAAGATTGAGAGAATACAAAGAGCAGCCACAAAAATGGCTCCAAGCCTGAGAGATTTACCATATGAGGAAAGACTTTCAAGACTAAAACTCCCAACGCTTGAGAAAAGAAGAGAAAGGGGAGATTTTATAGCAGTGTATAGAGCTTCAATGGGTCTGGAAAAAATTGACAGAGAAGATCTGTTTGTGTGGGACGATAGAAGTGCAAGAGGTCATGAGAAGAAATTGAAAAGGACAACATGCAAGAGAGATATAAAAAAATACAGCTTCCCGTATAGAAGCATAGAAGCCTGGAACAACCTTGATGCAAAAGTGATTAATGCAAGAAGTATTCAGGACTTCAAAGGCAAGCTGGATAATAGTAGATTTGGAGACGGGACAGTACGAGCATAACTCCTTTCCTGTATGTTACAACTAGGTAAATACACACACACACACCCACACTCCCACCCCACACCCACAAACACACACACACACACACAAACACACCCACACACCCACACCCAAACCCAAACACACCCACACCCAAAGACACACACACACATACACACACACACACACACACACACACCTGAGAACGATGTGATTGATCCACTCGACAGGTTTCTCCTTTTTTTCCAGTGAGCTGAGGATGCGGTCGTAGTACATGGCGAGGTGGAAGTGTCCGTCCTCCCACTGGCGGTTCATCTCGCAGGCGTCGCGGTAGTACTGCTTGATGGTGGTGCCGTCCAGCGTGGCCGCCTCCTCGCAGTACTTGGCCAGGAGCAGCTTGGCCCGCCCACACTCCAGGCGCTCCTCCTGACGGGGGTGTTGTGTTATGTGAGGGCTGGGAACGTGGAGGAACGAGGAATAGGAGGAGAGAGAAGGATAAATAAGGAAATAGAAGTAGAGAATGGGAGAAGAGAGAGAATACTGATAACGGTAGTGGGTAGAGAGAGAGACGACAATGTTTTGCTGACACAAGTTATCCTTATCAGCCCGCGAGGGGGAGAACAAAGGTCACCTCCAGCAAACGCTGACACTAGGTATTCAGTAGATGAGCGTCCACGAATAGGGAGGAGGAAAAAGAGAGAAAGTGAGGAATGGGAAGAGAGAAGAGAAGAAGGAACGAGAGATGGGAAGAAGGGGAAGGGCCTGGCTTATATCGCTGACCCAACAGTTACCCGCGGTCAAGGAGCCATCAAATCACGCAGTCACCTCACACCTCACTCCATAACTGTCGCACTGAGATAACCTTTGACCTGTACCTCCCACCACATGCCTCGCCTGCCTCCTTGAACAGAGGACAGAGGGAAGAATCTTTCTAGCTTTGATTGTGGGTAGATGTGCCTCGCAGCGCACGGTGATAAGTGACTACGAGACTAGTATTGTCTAAGTGCAGCGAGCGAGATTACGCGTGATTTCCTTCCAGGTCTCTACACAAGCTCAAGTATGTGGCTGAGACCCACTCTGCCGCTCCACCCACGCCACGCCCTAAACCAACGCCCACCGCTCCGCTTGTCCCCCGGGGCAGGTGCCGCTCAACTCTACGATGCCCCGAAGTCCTGCCAGAGCACCTGTCCCTGTGGCTTTGCCCCTGTGTTTCCCCTGGGCCCCTGAGATGATGGGGCAATCGAGGAGCGCCCTGCATTGCCCCCCCGGGGCGGGTAAGTGCAACTATACGGTGCCACGACGTCCCTGCAGCACACCCGCCCCTGTGGCCTTTCTCCTGGGCCCCCCAGAGACCACGAGGCCGCGGCGGGGCAACGGAGGCTCGCCCCGCATAGCCCCACGGGGCGGGAAGTGCAACTCTACTGTGTCACGACGTCCCTGCAACACACCCGCCCCTGTGGCCTTTCTCCTGGGCCCCAGGGACCACGAGTCCGCGGCGGGGCGACGAAGGAGCGCTCCGCTTTGCCCCTGTGGCTTCTCTTCAGGGCCCTCGAGGGACCACTGGGCATTGGGCGAGACACTAGCGGCGGCCTAGGGGCGAAGGTGAAACTCTACGCTGCTACGACGCCCTGCTAGACACCTGCCCCTGTGGCTTCCCCCTGGGACCCCGGGGCATGGCAAGACACTCGCAGCAGGGTCTTAGGACCCCTTGAGCATCACAGGTCCTCCAGGAGGCTACGCAGCAGATGGAGATGTACTAATTATACGTACAGTGCACGATAGGGTGGGCTATTAAGGATGCCCCCGGGGTAACTGTAAGCAGGTCAGGGACCTCGTGGGGGGACAGGGAGGGTCGCCCAACCGGCAATGCCGGGGCGTTTACCAGCCTGGGGAGGCAAGCTCCCCGTATCTCCGACGCCACGGGCACTGCCCCGTTTACCTTAAGTACATGGAGATATGCCCAACCTGGCACCCTACAGGTAGGGGTGCCGGGGTTAGTTATCATGCCACGTCAGCGACCGATTGGATAGAACCGTAGCGGGTGGGGGGCTGCTAACAGGAGCATCACCCCCCGTTGAGCCCCCGACTCTCCCCCTGAGTCGCGGGGCTTAACATGTTACCTTGGTGGTGGTGCAGGGTGGTGGTGATGATGATGATGATGATGATGATGACAGCAGTGATGGTGGACCTGTATAAACATTCTTAATCTGGTTGTTCTCTTGTTGTGTGTTACCTTGGTGATGGTACATGATGATGATGATGATGATGATGACAGCAGTGGTGGTGGACATAAGAACATAAGGAAACTACAAGAGGCCATGAGACTTCCAAGTGGTAGTTCCTGAACCTGTATAAACATTCTTAACCCCTTCACGGCCAGATCTTTCCTTTGCTATAAAAAATTGTATGTTGTCGAGCCATAAAATTACGAGAAGTAACTGAATATACCAAATTTGTTAATCGACAAGGATACTAAACAGGTCATAGCTATAAAATATTGCTTATATTCACTAAAAAGCATCTATTGGTGCCCAAATTACAATGGAAATTACGTTCTGGGCCTCATGGGGTTAAGCAGCACTTCAACAGCATACTCTCCTCCTGTTTCTATAACATTTTTCCACCTTCCTACGGCTTAAATCTTTTCAAGAGAGGAGTGACGTCACCTCCCAAACTAAATTTGCCTCCTCCCCCTTTCTATATTCTCTTACTGTCTGTTTTATAGGGACTGCCAACTAAGCGTTTTGTTACCTCTTCTTTATTGCCCTTGGCCAGTCTTTTGTGATGAAGATAAAAATAAATAAATAGATACTCACAAATGTTCCCGTCACACAGACCACAGACTCTCAGCCTTGCATATATCATGTCACCACCACTAACATCACCATCATCACCACTACGGCACTACCATCACCACCATCACCACTACATAAGCTCAAAACACAAAGAAGAAAAACTAAGCAATAAATTCAACATCAAAATTGACTATATTATCAACAACAATAACAACAACAACAACAATAATGAAACACGGCCTGTGGTGCAGCGTGGGGAGGCGGTGACAGAGTGGTTAGCGTCACCGGGTGGCGTTCTCGAAGACCCGAGTTCGATCCCGAGTGAGACCCATAAATCCACTTCAAATCTTTCTGCACCGTCGAGTGGCCTAAGAACACCCACATGCTGCCCATTAACTCTACCTTGGAGTGCATGGGAGGACACAGGGGGGCGGCATGAGCCTCTAATTACAGGCGTCACCAGATGTAAAAGAAAAGAAAACAAAAGCGTGACTCACCTGGCTGCTGTCACTGTGATCGCCCTTCATGGTGTCACTCACATTGAAGAACTTGTCAATGCCGCGGTTGAGTGTTGTGACGGCCTGGTGGTGCTCGCCCTTCACCCAGTGCCACTTGGCCCTCTCCACAAAGACGTCCCGGCCAAACCCTGGGGGAAGCCAAACTCATGCTAAAAATCTTATAAAACTGCTTATTATATCAACACTGTCTTTCCATTAGTTGCGGCCTCTTGTAGCTTCCTTATTTTCTTATGTTTTTTTCTTATTATTAAGCAAAAAAGAATACAGGGAGTGGCCAAGGGGACAACTGAGAATGCAACAAAAAACAGAGGACTTTTTTCTCCTTCTCATCAGTTTCCTTTTGCATCCTTTATCTGTATATCCCTTTGTTACGCCTCCTGCCACAATCTTCCCTTGCCACACACACAGAATACAGGGAGTGGCCAAGAGATAAAATGAGAATGCAACAAAAAAACTGACCTGGAAAATAATGAGGTACAAATATTTCACTAAGGATGATCAGGTGAGGGGACATTAAAATATTACGTAATGCATTTTTGGGTCATTTTTCACTCCAGCTCTCCCTCCCTTGTCACGCCTTGTAACACATGTCCAGACCCCCCTAGAAAATTATGTAACACCAGCTAGAACCCCCCTTCCCATTTTTTTTTTTCTTTACATCACAAGGGACTGGCCAAGGGCACAAAAAAAGAGGTAACCCAAAGCCCGCTAAAGCCAGCTAGTAGGGTTTTTTTTCCCAGGAGGCCATGCATGCACACCCACCTGCCCCCAGCAGCGCCCACTCCCCCTGTGACCCACCTGCCCCCAGCAGCGCCCACTCCCCCTGCTGTGTGTGGCCAGACTTGCGGGCCACCTTGGCGCTGTGCAGCCAGGTGCGCTGCAGCTGTGTCCTGAGGGCGCCACTCTGGGAGGGGTTGCTCTGCTGCAGCCACTCACTGCCCAGCGCCAACAGGGTCCTGGGGGGGAAACGTAACTCCATTAGTAGCTATATTCTTTCTTTACAAAGGACATGAAGTATGGATATTAGAATACAGGCAGCCATGTCACAGTGCTAAGGTAAAACAAACATATACGAAATGCAGGAAGAGGGTGAATGTGAGTGAAAGGAAAATAATGTCTTACAGGATTTGTGAATTTCTCAATTGTGTACAATGCATCCTGTTTGTAATACTGTCTTTGTGGGATGTGTAAAACTTGAGGCTTTCAAATTATTCTCAGTGTTTGTGTGCAATGTTTACTGTTCAGTGGCTGTACTGTACTCTCTCCAATTACTGTCTTAGCACCTTCTTTTGACCTACGCCGACTAGGCAGCTGTTTAGAGGAATTTTCCTATTTGTCACGCCCCCATTAGCCAGGTGTCTTTTCTCCGCGCTCCTTGACCTGTCTATAAAGGTGGTTGACGCGTCTGCCCGGTAGACCACACTCAACTCGACACTCACTCTTCACTCATAGGTCACGCATACGGCTTCGTCTCGTCGGGGGCGGCCACGTGTGCCGCCCATGCACAACATATTCCACTGTTCCTGTATTCCACTTCTGCTGAGAAATATATTCATCTTCTGTCTACAAGTTGGTAATTATTCCTCATACCCATGCACGCATATTTTAAGAGACACTCGGTAGACATACACAGACCTCAGAACACGTGTTGACCACACCACTCCTCTGAGCCTAGACCGCTCGTGCCACGGCTACCACAACGACACTACCAACACGCCCACCACCAGCATCTCATCTCATGTTCCTGCCCTGCCTCTACTCATCATATTCAAGTATAATGTACCACGGTCATTGTACATGGCCACGTTTAGGAAAAGGCCATTTTGTATGAAAAAAAAGTTATGAAATGAGATAGCAATTAGAGCAAAAAATAAGAACAATCTCTGATCACAAGCCTGGGTATGGCCGAGGCAATGGTGACAGGCGGCCCGGCATCGGACACACACACGAGTGCAGGACAGAGACTGCAGTGCAAGTGTACAGGCACGTGAACACTGCTACTGTCTCCCTGTATGCTTGTGATCTGATGCAAATTTACTTGATGCAGTTTTGATCTATAACATGCCGAAGGTACAACAGGACTTCTTGGTATGGTATGGACATGGAATGGAATGGCATGGAAGTGTAATGGAAGAAGAGTCTAGGTATGGAAAATGGAATATGTCGGGGATGGAAAGGAATAGCATTTGGAATACATGACACTATGCCACCACACCCACTACCTTCCATGACACTATGCCACCACAGCCACTACCTTCCATGACACTACACCACCACAGCCACTACCTTCCATGACACTACACCACCACAGCCACTACCTTCCAGGACACTACACCACCACAGCCACTACCTTCCATGACACTACACCACCACAGCCACTACCTTCCATGACACTACACCACCACAGCCACTACCTTCCATGACACTACACCACCACAGCCACTACCTTCCATGACACTACACCACCACAGCCACTACCTTCCATGACACTACACCACCACACCCACTACCTTCCATGACACTACACCACCACAGCCACTACCTTCCATGACACTACACCACCACAACCCACTACCTTCCATGACACTACACCACCACAGCCACTACCTTCCATGACACTACACCACCACAGCCACTACCTTCCATGACACTACACCACCACAGCCACTACCTTCCATGACACTACACCACCACAGCCACTACCTTCCATGACACTACACCACCACAGCCACTACCTTCCATGACACTACACCACCACAGCCACTACCTTCCATGACACTACACCACCACAGCCACTACCTTCCATGACACTACACCACCACAGCCACTACCTTCCATGACACTACACCACCACAGCCACTACCTTCCATGACACTACACCACCACAGCCACTACCTTCCATGACACTACACCACCCCACCCACTACCTTCCATGACACTACACCACCACAGCCACTACCTTCCATGACACTACACCACCACACCCACTACCTTCCATGACACTACACCACCACAGCCACTACCTTCCATGACACTACACCACCCCACCCACTACCTTCCATGACACTACACCACCACAGCCACTACCTTCCATGACACTACACCACCACAGCCACTACCTTCCATGACACTACACCACCACAGCCACTACCTTCCATGACACTACACCACCACAGCCACTACCTTCCATGACACTACACCACCACAGCCACTACCTTCCATGACACTACACCACCACAGCCACTACCTTCCATGACACTACACCACCACAGCCACTACCTTCCATGACACTACACCACCACAGCCACTACCTTCCATGACACTACATCACCACAGCCACTACCTTCCATGACACTACACCACCACAGCCACTACCTTCCATGACACTACATCACCACAGCCACTACCTTCCATGACACTACACCACCACAGCCAGTACCTTCGGAAGCTGAGGATTGGCTCCAGGTATCGATGAGAGGTCTGGATCAGTCCCAGCCGTTGTCCCACAGGTCCACCAGTTGTCCCACATCAAGGGGACACTGCTGCTGCTGCTGGCCCTCCACCTCAGACCAGCCGCCGGCCTGCTGGGACACCCTGAGGAGCCTCCTGCTGCTGCTGCCGCCGCCCCTCAACGCCTCTGCGGCCGAGGGACTGAAGCCCAGCAGACCAGACACCATCTCCTCAAGCTCCGTCAGCATGTGAAGCCTGGGGGAGGGAAAGAATCAATGTAAGACAGGGATTTTACTATGAGAATAATAATAATAATAAAATGAACCTCACAATAAAGGTATTCATTTGATTAACCAGAAATATGATCATCTATTCCTAGGCATGCCATGATCGTAGCCAGTACTTGTAGCATTTAGCTTCACCCAATAAACAATCTACTTCATTCAAACAGCAAAAAAACTTTGACAAGAAAAACAAGAAAACAAGAACTTTGACAAATAACAGAGACGAGTGTATATCACAGCTGCTCCTTGTCTCCCTTCTCTGTTACCAAAGATGTCACAGTGAGGCTTGATTGCACTCACACTGGAGAGTTTTGGACTTATTGTTTCTGAATCGATAGGTATAATTTACTGCATTCACAGCAGTGAGGAACAAAAGTGCAGTGTGCCGGAAGGCTCACCCCAGACTGGCTGTGTCACGCCTCGTAAGGAATAAGATGCCACATTCCCTGGCTGCACTCCAGCATACACATAAAGGTATAATATTGTTCAAACACACTGGCATACTATCACACAAGTTAAGTAACCCAACTATTGCTAGAATGCTAGGAAACACACCCTTACCCTTACTCTATCTTAGTATATAATGGGTCATAACACACCACTACATTCAACAGCAAGAAAACCTTTAACAAATAACAATGATGAGTGTATTTTAGTTATGCTACGCTGAAACACAACCAGCATTCTTTTTTGCTAGCGAAGAGTTTCTGAAATATAGCTTTAGAACTCTTTCCTGAGTAATGAATAGATATATTCCCTTCAGTGTGTGTTTGGTGTCTCATTTTTGTTTCAGTGTAAGTCTATTTATATTTCTCTTCTTTATCACCTCTTCCCTTTCGCCCCTACGTCACAATTTTTCTTATATCCATAAAATTACATGAATTGAGCACTTAACACCTTCTTTCCCTTCCTCTTTTTCCTCTTCCTTCCTCTCACTTTTGCTATCAATGCCAGGAAATACAAGGCTCCTGTACCTGAGTATGTATGGGTAGGCTCTCTGGTAGGCCCACTTCTCCATGCTAGCCGCAGACAGCAGGGAGATGTGGTGAGCCCGGATGTCCTTGAGGCTGGCCAGGTAGGCGGGGTGGTCCCTGGCCCTCAGCGCCCGCAGCACCTGGCCCACCCCCACCCCCCACGAGGGCTGCTCCGGCGTGGCACTCAGGAAGGTCTCCAGCTCATCCCACTTGCTGAGTCTCCACGCGGCCTCAACGCGGTACTTGTTGAGCGACGATTCCAACTCAGACCTGCGGAAGCATGGACATTACACCGCTAGTTTGAGTGTACACCACCATCATAATGTTTTCTGTGAGGGTGGTAAGATGGTTAAAATGTGGGCGTGTTATTGTAGAAAGATGCTTAACCCTATAGGACCATATTTACCAACACTAAGAAAATGCCTTAGTCTCTACAGTGTATCCTTGAATGCCTGTCATATAGTAGGTAATACAAGTCAATAAAACTAGCCCGCCCACCACACCACAAATATAACTGGCTGTAGGTTAAAGAAAAAAAATCAGATAGTTTTTGTCCCCTAGCATGCCTAACAGTGAGCCCCGGGAGGGATTACCGGGTGGACAGGAGGCCTTGTGTAATGTTGAGCACGGAGTGAGGCTGATCCAGGCTGATGTAACACTCCAGCAGGCCCTTGTACACGCCCTCCGTGCCCTGGGTCACACACAGGCGCTCGTAACACCCGAGGGCGTCTTGTAGCTGACCTGAAACACAAGACATTTATCCTGTAAGACATAAACTGATCCCCAGGACTAATAAAAAAAAAAAAAAAATGAATGAATGAAAAAATAATGAAAATAAATACGATTGCAAAATGCCACCATGGCCTGTAGTCATCAAACCAGGTGATTGAGTGGTGATGACATCCTGGATAACATCACAGCATAGGTACAGATGGGGGCATACGCTATACTGCACGTGGCCTCGGTGTTCATCTCCGTGGCATTAGCCTTTGAGCCTGTGGTGGCTGAGGGCCAGTTACCCCGGGACACAGGGCTAGTGTGACACCCGGGTTACCACAGTTACCTTCCCCAGGTTTCCCCAGGTACCCATGTATCAACCCCGAAAGGGAGGATGAACAGCTGGTTGGGCTGGCTGCCGACTTGCCCTGGCCCGATTCGAAGCAGAGCCCGCAGATTCGTAGCCAGGCACGTTAGCCACTACACCACCGAAAAGTTCCGAAAAAAGAGATCTAGCAGTACAACCAATGCCCGCCCACCTGTAGCCTCGTGCTGGATGACCTGCTCCTCCAGGCTGGGGTCGTCCCTCCTGATGGCCGCAACGCCCGCCACGCCGTCAGGCTCGTCCAGCGACACGTAGATACACTGCAACATGAAAACCATACTGGGTGACCATGGAGGCTATACTCGCCTCACAATAAGATGGCAAAAATGGGCCCCTTCACTCCCCCCTTCCGAACGCACGGCATTGGCTGAGGTGTTGGGTGTTGGGTGAGAATACCTTACTCCAAGTTCCGCCCTAAACCCCAATGCCCAACACCTCAGCCAATCCCGTGCGTTTGAAAGAGGGGAGTGAAGGGCCCCATTTTCGCCAACTTAACGTGCAGCGAGTATACATGATCTGTGTTAGGGTGAGGGTGTACTGTGGTGTATAGTGTGAGGCTGTAGTGCACATCTCCACATCTTCATTCCACTAACGTATAATACAAAGCCATTATAGCCTTCAGTTCAAAACATCTTTGTCTGTATGTTTTTGCATCACTCGTTGCTAATTAATCTGTTTTCTCTTGTAAGATAGTAGCAATGTCTAAGATTGTAGTCATCATTCAAGGTGCAAAGGTTACCTGATTTGCTTTCATCTTATTCACATGACATAATAAGGGCATTTGTAGTGCGGTAGTCTAGTGTTGGGCAGTTTTACTTTCCAATCAAAGTTCAAATCTAAGAGACGATCAATCAGTAAGTGTTTTGATACGGCTGGCAATGAATAAAATCTGTACTGTATTGTCATTCAAACATACAAAAGGCAAAATCAAACCTAAAAAAAAAAAAAAAAAAATCATCTGACTTGGAGGAAACAAAGGCAAAAATAAAATCCTGATGCAAGCATTCATGTCTTTACTTGCTAGACAGTTTGAATCCTTTCCAAATGAAACTACAACTGAAGTCAATCAATCAATAAATCTTTGTTACAGCTGGGAATTAATAAGATCTGCACATTCATTCAAAACTTCAAAAGGCAAAATTAAACCAGAAGAAAACATTCATATCTTACTTTGATACAGCTGGCAAGGTTTAAGGTCTGTACATACATTCAAATACACAAAACGAGCAAGAGCGACCGACATCATGACTCTCCAGAATGGGCAGGTTCAATAAAAAAAAAAAAGGCAATATTAAATCTGAAAAAAAAACTTACTTGGAGGAAGTGGAGGTGGTCCTTGAGGTGGCTTGGGTTGTCCTGGAGGAAGGCTTCAATGTGGAGCATGGCGCGGGAATAAGACTGTGTTTTGTAGGAGGTCTGGGCCAAGATGTCAGCCGGAATCTTCTCAAGGAAACTCATCACCTGAACAGATAAACAAGGCAATGACCAATGACCTGGAATATCAATCTAAGTGAATATCATATGAAAACATGCATAATATATAGTATGAATTTATTTAACCCCTTGAGGCCCAGAACGTAATTTCCATTGTAATTTGGGTACCATTAGATGATTTTTAGTGAATATAGGCAAAATTTTATAGATATGACCTGTTTAGTATCCTTGTCCACTAACTAATTTGGTATATTCAGTTACTTTTTGTAATTTCATGACTCGACAACAGATGATTTTATATAGCAAAGGAAAGATCTGGGCGTGAAGGGGTTAATACTTTTATAGTTTTGAGTCTCTCTTGTGTGAAACTGTAATTCTCATCATTATTAGCTAACATGTGAAAAATTGAGGAAATTGAACAAGTAAGCAAGTCATTAATATCTAAGTGTCAAAAAGAAACTGTATCAATGCCTTTAAAATAATGATACAAACTTACAGTCACACACATTCATGCCAGAACCATAAGGGAATAATATATGGAAGCCTGAGGGAGCAAGTAAGCAGGTCATTAATATCTAAGTATCAAAAAAGGAACGACATCAATTCCTATAAATAAATGACAGTAGTTCCACACATTCCCGCCAGAGCCACAAGGGCCTAAGAGCTGCCTTCAAGACGCACCGCAGGAAAAACACCCACTGTCTGTCTTTAAATATGTCAAGTATGTCAAAGGAACTGTATGACTTTAACCCCTTGAGTCCCAGAACATAATTTCCATTGTACTTTGGGTATAACATAAGACGATTTTAGTGAATATAAGCAAGATTTTATAGATATGACCTGTTTAGTACCCTTGTCCACTAACTATTTGGTATATTCAGTTATTTTTTATAGTTTTATGGATCGACAACAGACATTTTTTTATAGCAAAGGAAAGATCTGGGTGTGAAGGGGTTAAATGATACTAATTCATATAGTCCCACACATTCACACCAGAGCCACAAGGGCCTAAGCGCTGCCTCCAGGACCCCTACACCCACCTGGTGCAGCTCAGTGGAGGGCACAAAGGCTCCTCTGCCCTTCTTGCCCAGACTCTCTGCTTGCCTCTGCTTCTGTGTCCATTTACTGATGTAGTCCAGGGCTGAGAACACCGTCTGAACAGCCAGTTGCCTGCAATAAACATCATCCTATTTTTATCACTATTACATCACAACTACTCAGTCTTCAGTCAACAACAACACAGCAAATGTATGAGTCCATGTGTACAAGAGAATGTGATTGTCACCCATTCACTGTCACAAGCACTACAAACTGTGTACATATACATGAACATCAGCCCTGAGGTAGGGGGTTTGGTGTTCATATCACACAACCACACATAAGTGAACTTCAAGGATAAGCCTGTGGTTGCCCAGGCATTACAGTGTTGTGTTAGTGTTAGGTTATAATGGGGAGCATTGTTCAACCTGATATAGGTGCCTTGCACTGACGTCACGATCTAGCGTCTTCAAGCCAAATGCCGCCCGTCGGAGCGAGCTGGAGGACCAATCAAACTCCACTTGCCGCCCGTGTTTGCCAGCTTATGGTAATTTTCCCCTACCAAATATATGTTTATCAGTATAAAAGATATACTGTTATCTTCGGAAATGTTTGTTCTATAATATTATCAAATAAAAAATCGTAAAACACACTAAAGAAAGGCCATTATGAGACTCTCAAGAAATATGCATGACCTTAACCCGTCGGGTGCTGCCCTATTTTTGACCTTTGACCTACGCCAGTGCTGGCCAATTTTTATTTTTTTATTTTTTTTATTTGTGGTCTATTGGTTAAATTAAACAATATAATGACAAACAAACCCTTAACAAATTTATTTTTCATGTCAAAATTAGCTATGAACATTTATGCTACATTCGGTTTTTTTATCCATAGAGTTTAGTTTGAGTGTTGAGTGTATCCATTGAGCCTTATCCACATGCTATAATGTTGCCACATCGCTCAAAGGGTGCATGTGTAACCCTATGTGGAAATGGAAAATAATAAGCGATTCGTTTTACACCAAACAATTCGAGAGAGGATTCGTTTTACACCAAACAATTCGAGAGAGGATTCGTTTTACACCAAACAATTTGAGAGAGGATTCGTTTTACACCAAACAATTCGAGAGAGGATTCGTTTTACACCAAACAATTCGAGAGAGGATTCGTTTTACACCAAACAATTCGAGAGAGGATTCGTTTTACACCAAACAATTCGAGAGGATTCGTTTTACACCAAACAATTCGAGTTGAGTCGAGTCAATTCGAATCACGAGTCTTCGATCACTCGTTATGACAATTACTCTCCTTGACTCGACTCAACTCGACTCGCTTGGTGTGAGTGCAGCCTTATCCACATGCTATACTGTTGCCACATCGCTCAAAGGGTGCATGTGTCACCCTAGGTGCAAATGGAAAATAATAAGTGAATAGTTTTGCCCAAATTATTTTTTAATTATGCCGACGTAGATCTACGTCGCTGGCACCCGACGGGTTAATATTCACCAGCGCCAGCTCCCATTTAATATTTTGCGAGAAAACTTTTTACATGGAGAATATCAATAGCAGCGGAATTTCATAAGCTTTCCATTGATATATTTCGTTTTCTGATAAATGAATTAGAACCATGCATAAATTAGCGTTAACTAAATAAATAATTTCATCAATCAGGAAAAATTACCCGATTTCATGATGTTATTTAGTCACAGCTCATCCCAGCACACTCTTCACAGCTCATCACAACACACTCTTCACCACTCAGTCACAGCTCATCACAACACACTCTTCACCACTCAGTCACAGCTCATCACAACACACTCTTCACCACTCAGTCACAGCTCATCACAACACACTCTTCACTACTCAGTCACGGCTCATCACAACACACTCAGTCACCACTCATCACAACACACTCTTCACCACTCAGTCACAGCTCATCACAACACACTCAAACTAACCCTTCACCACTCAGTCACAACACACTCACACTCACGCACTTGAACTCTGAGGACAGCACTGCCGACACCTCCTCCTTGGTGCTGCTGTGGTCCTCCTTGCCCTGCATGTGGTTCATCACAGCCAGCACCTCGTCCAGCACCCGGGCGTGGTGGTGCTGCGCCTCACACAGCACACACACCAGGATGGAGGGCAGCAGGTACATGGCGGTGGTGGTGTCGCGGCGCAAGATGGGCTTACACACACTGAACACCTGGGCAGGGGAGGGGGGGGGGGATAGAGAATAAAGTAAAAAGTAAAAGGCTGTAAAAGTAAAGTAAAAGAGGTAAAAGGAAGGGCTACCATAGTCACCGGCACACAAGACACACCCATATTCAACAAGAATACTTTGTGGGAAAAAATGTCAACTGTTTCATCATACATTTCATAAAAGATAACTTCGCCTACACAGATCCTCCAGCCAATCCCTTTCTGAATACCAAACCAGCATTGGCTCTCACCTGGCTCGCCCTCTCACTCTCCAGCAAGTCCACCAGTGAACACTCCCAGCTGGTGAGCCACTGCGGGAAGGAGGAGGCCTGGGGGCTGCCAAAGATGGGTGGGGGCAGCACGGGGGTGGCTCGCCCGCTGCCTGTGGCCACGGTGTACTTGGAGGTGAGCAGTGGCTGAATGATCTCCTGCAGGTGGTAGCGCAGCTGATCCCAGGTCCTGTTGCCAACTGCCGTGGCCTCCTCAGAGCCACTCTCCCGGATGCCATACAGACGCGTGATTTCCTGAGGATGAATGAACTCATTACTCCTTTAACCCCTTGAGGCCCAGAACGTAATTTCCATTGTAGTTTGGGTACCATTAGACAATTTTTAGTGATTGTAGAGTCAGAGATCAAAGTGTGACTTTCAAAGTGACTCAACCTGTATGAGCTTTATAAGGCTCCACAAGGAATCAACTCAAGAGCTTCTGGTCATCATACTCCAATTTTTAGTGAATATAAGCAATAATTTATAGATATGACCGGTTAAATATCCTCAACGACTAACTAATTTGACATATTAGGTTACTTTTCGTAATTTAATGGCTCGACAACAGACAATTTTATACAGCCAAGGAAAGATCTGGGCGTGAAGGGATTACTGAACACTGGTGGCACTGTGATGGGATGAGTACACAGGTGCTCAAACACTGGGCTGCACAAGAGACAGAAGCAGGACAATGCAATACATTTTATAAAGCTAAGAAATCAAGATGAATATCAATGCTGTGAGATCACCATAAACATGCCTAAATATTACATCTGCTGTACATCTCTGCATGTTTCTTCTGCCTTAGTACATCAAGGTGATTGTTAACTTTCATGTCGCAAGATTTTCAGGATTTTCAATTATCATCAATCAATCATTGGGGGCATACGCCGGGGGGCGCGTCGCCTCGCCCACCCTACGACGCCACTCCCGGGGGTCACCACGCGCGAGTTCCCATGCAGGCTCCTTTCCCATACCAAGCAGCTCTCGACAAGAAACATGAACTTGCCCCCAGCCACGAGCCTTGTGGGCGCCCCCTTGGCCTCCTCCACGCCGGATTGTCTCTTACAGATACAACCCGATGGGAAGGATCGGTTTCAGGGTAGTGTGCCACATGCCCATATAGCCGAAGTTGGCGCTGACGGACTATGCTGTAAGGTAATAGGCCTTTGGTAATAGGCCTCGATTCAGTCTCACGGTGCAATCGCTGATTTGACATGTAATCATCCCAGCGATACCCCATGATTCTGCGAAGACACTTATTACCAAAGGCATTGATTCGTCTCTTCAAGTCACTATTTAGTGTCCATGTCTCACAACCATAGAGTAAGACAGGGATCACAAGCGACTTGAAGATCTGGATCTTTGTCCTCCTGCACAGGTACCGACAACGCCAAATACTCCCGCTGAGCGAGTCCATAACACCGTGGGCTATGCCAATCCGCCGTAAGGCTTCTTGACGTGACCCGCCGTCATTATGGACTGCGCTACCAAGGTATGTAAAACTTTCCAAGATCTCAATGTCCTCGCCACACGCATGAACAGACTGTACTGCTTCATCTAGTAAGTCTCCAAACACCTGGACCTTGGTCTTGAGCCAGGAGACCTCAAGTCCCAAAGGCTTTGCCTCCTCGTGCAGCGCCTCGAGAGCCATCACCAGGACCTCCCGCGACTCAGCAAAGATTACTGCATCATCGGCAAAAACAAGATCAGTGATCTTGGTGTTGCCGACGGATGCTCCACAATCACTTTGATCTACAACCTTGTCCAATACTCAGTCCATACAAGCGTTGAAAAGTGATGGGGCAAAGATGCACCCTTGCCTCACTCCTGTATTCACAGGAAAGAAGCTGGATACACCTCCCCCACACTTCACAGCACTCTCAGTCCCAGAATACAGACCAGTTATCAAACCAATAGTCCTTGCAGGAATCCCTCGAAGTCGCAGAAGATCCCAGAGTGACTCACGGTGCACTGAGTCAAACGCCTTCTTGAGATCAACATAGGCTGCAAGCATCCCCTGTCGAAACTCACGTCGGCGTTCCACCAGGACACGAAGCGCTAGGATACGGTCCGTTGTTGACTTACCAGGCGTGAACTCAGACTGCTGAGGTCTCTGATGCTTCACCAGATGACTGCGAATTCCCAGATGACTGCGAATTCCCAGATGACTGCGAATTCGTGTCAGCAATAGATGGGGAAGCACCTTGCCTGGTACGCTGAGCAGTGTAATACCGTGGTAATTGTTGCAGTCCTGACGGTCCCCTTTCCCTTTCCAGATAGGGACGACCAGCCCCCTTTTCCAGTCAGGAGGAATGGTACCTGATTGCCACACGGCAGTCAGGACAGCATGCAACCCGCGGATCATGGCCTCACCCCCAGCTTTGAGGAGCTCCGCACTGATATTACAAACACCAGCTGCCTTTCCACCCTTCAACTTTGCTACAGCCTCTCTGACTTCCTCAAGAGAGGGTGCGGTTTCGTCAATGGGAGGATCGGCATCCACTGCCTGTAACCCAGTGGTGTGAAGCTGCTCAGTTGGAGGGTCCACCGTGAACAACTGCCCAAAGTACTCAGCCCAACGAGCCATCTGCCCATCCATGTCCGACACGAGGCGCCCATCTGCTGTTCGAATAGCACTCGCCCGAGAAGGAGACTTGGAACGGAGCTTCTTCAGGGCCCGGTAGGCGGGTCGGAGGTCATTAGCGTTCAAATGACCCTCGACATCCTCAGCGAGACTCCTGACATACCTCTCCTTATCTCTCCTCAGGAGGGTTCTAGTCCGGCGTGACAGAGCCCTGTGCTGGTCCCGGTTCCCAGCCAGCCTGGCAGCGCGACTCTTCTCAATTTTCTCCAGCGTCTCCGTCGAGACAAAACCACGCCTTGACCTCGGGCGCTCCCCAATACACTCCTTGGCAGCCTGTAGAGTTTCACGTTTGAAGGTATCCCACAGTTCTACAGGATCCCCGAGAGCACCGAGCACATCAAACCGATTTGAGACTGCCACCGCATACTCATGAGCACATGTCAAGTCCTTCAGTTTCTCAAGATGAAACACAGTATGGTTACCTCTTGAGATTCTTCTGGAATCAATTATCATGCTGATCTATATATCTTTGTATTCTAAACTTGGCAAATTTTGCTCATAACTTTTACATTTGCCATCTTTAAGATATAAAACTATGTACTGCAAGTTGTACTAAATCTATATATGAAATATGAATGAACTGGTCTGAAGTTTGTGCCACCCCACACGTTTAGGCGAGGACCTTATGTGTGACAAGAAAACCTCAACTCATTGATAATTAATTGAACATCAAGCAAAGGAAGCATTACCACAGCCATGCCTTTGCTGTGCCACAGCCGGGCCTCACACACACACACACACACACAGACACTTGATGGCCTCACCTGCAGGGCGTAGGAGGCACAGGTCTGGGAGCTGGCGTCGGTGGCGGCCAGAAAGGCTCGGCCCAGCTCAGTGATCAGCTGGATGATGAACGCGTCGTTCTCAATGTTCAGGTGAATCTCATTGAGTTCCTCTGTGTGTTTAGAAAGTCTTCATAGAGTTAGGCAGAACAAGTTAATCATAAAAGAAATGTGACAAGAATGCTGTCTATGAGGTCAGAAGAATATTTTATCTTGTGTACAATATTACAAATCTAGTATAGGTCCAAAGACTACTGTATACTGGACTTGTGACTCATTTTGGGCTATTTCCAGTGGAGGCCAGTTTTGCGATTCCTGCCATTTTCGAACATCACTCCCTTTTCCCTTCCTATGGTTTATCAGTATAAATGATATACCGTTATCTTCATAAATGTTTGTTCTATAATATTATCAAATAAAAAACTGTAAAATACACTAAAGAAATGCCATTATGAGAGAGTGAAGAAATATGCATGAACTCACTTAAATTCACTTAAAACTCTTCGCCATTTAATATTTTGTGAGAAAACATTTTACATGAAACATATCAATAGAAGCGGAATTTTATTAGCTTTCCATTGATATATTTCTTTTTCTGATAAATGAATTAGAACCATACATAAATTAGCATTAACTAAATAAATAACCTCATCAATTGGGAAAATTACCCGATTGATGATGTTATTTATTTAGTTAACGCTAATTTATGTTCTAATTCATTTATCAGAAAACAAAATATATCAATGGAAAGCTAATAATATTCCACTTCTATTGAAATGTTGCATGTAAAAAGTCTTCACGCAAAATATTAAATGGCGATGAGTTTAAGTGAATATAAGTTCATGCATATTTCTTCAGAGTCTCATAATGGAATTTCTTTAGTGTATTTTACAGTTTTTTATTTGATAATATAATACAACAAACATTTACGAAGATAACAGTATATCATTTATACTGATAAACCATAGTCTACTGTATTCATGGAACACTTTTTTACTTGCCAACCCGATTCATGATGTTATTTTTTTAGTTAACACTAATTTATGCATGGTTCTAATTCATTTATCAGAAAACTAAATATATCAATGGAAAGCTAATGAAAATCCGCTTCTATTGATATGTTTCATGTAAAATGTCTTCTCGCAAAATATTAAATGGCGAAGAGTTTAAGTCTTCGTTCTTCTGCATATTTCTTCACTCTCTCATAATGGCATTTCTTTAGTGTATTTTACTGTTTTTTATTTGATAATATTATAGAGCAAACATTACGAAGATAACAGTATATCTTTTATACTGATAAATCACAGGAAGGGAAATAGGGGTGATGTTCGAAAATGTCAGGAATCGCAAAACTGGCCTCCACTGGTCATGGGCGGGCTGGCGCGGGGCACGAGTAGCAAGCCCAGTATAGAGTAGTCTTTGATAGGTCCTATATCTATTTTACTATTTCTTTTCTAAGATACTCTAAATGGATGGAATAGATTGTGAAATAATGGAAAGTACTGATCATAAACATAAACATATATAATACATTTTTAAAGATAATCAATCATCAATCATTGTGGGCATACGCCGGGGGGCGCGTCGCCTCGCCCAGCCTACGACGCCACTCCCGGGGGTCACCACGCGCGAGTTCCCATGCAGGCTCCCTTCCCATACCAAGCAACTCTCGACAAGAAACATCAACTTGCCCCAGCCACGAGCCTTTTGGGTGCCCCCTTGGCCTCCTCCACGCCGGATTGTCTCTTACAGATACAACCCGATGAGAAGGATCGGTTTCAGGGTAGTGTGCCACATGCCCATATAGCCGAAGTTGGCGCTGACGGACTATGCAGGTAATAGGCCTCGATTCAGTCTCACGGTGCAATCGCTGATTTGACACGTAATCATCTCAGCGATACCCCATGATTCTGCGAAGACACTTATTACCAAAGGCATTGATTCGTCTCTTCAAGTCACTATTTAGTGTCCATGTCTCACAACCATAGAGTAAGACAGGGATCACAAGCGACTTGAAAATCCGGATCTTTGTCCTCCTGCACAGGTACCGACAACGCCAAATACTCCTGCTGAGCGAGTCCATAACACCGTGGGCAATGCTAATCCGCCGTAAGACTTCTTGACGTGACCCGCCGTCATTATGGACTGCACTACCAAGGTATGTAAAACTTTCCAAGATCTCAATGTCCTCGCCGCACGCATGAACAGACTGTACTGTTTCATCTAGTAAGCCTCCAAACACCTGGACCTTGGTCTTGAGCCAGGAGACCTCAAGCCCCAAAGGCTTTGCCTCCTCGTGCAGCGCCTCGAGAGCCATCACCACGACCTCCAGCAACTCAGCAAAGATTACTGCATCATCGGCAAAAACAAGATCAGTGATCTTGGTGTTGCCGAGGGATGCTCCACAAACACTTTGATCTACAACTTTGCCCAATACCCAGTCCATACAAGTGTTGAAAAGTGATGGGGCAAGGACGCACCCTTGCCTCACTCCTGTATTCACAGGAAAGAAGCTGGATACACCTGCCCCACACTTCACAGCACTCTCAGTCCCAGAATACAGACCAGTTATCAAACCAATAGTCCTTGCAGGAATCCCGTGAAGTCGCAGAAGATCCCAGAGTGACTCACGATGCACTGAGTCAAAAGCCTTCTAGAGATCAACACAGGCTGCAAGCATCCCCCGTCAAAACTCACGTCGGCGTTCCAAGACAATGACTGAAGGTAATTGATGGATTCCAGAAGAAATTAAACAAACCTAACTACAGGATACAGGTAATACTAATACAAGTAGTAATAATATAACTACAGGATACAGGTAATACTAATACAAGTAGTAATAATATAACGATACTAACAGGTACAGGATGCATGTAAAAAAAAACCGAATACGACATAAATTTAACAGTACCCGTCCCATTTACTGACAACCTTTAGAGTATGGAGGGAAGAAAAACATGATAAGAAATGCCTGCTAATACTCCATGACGGCCTGCCACTGACCCTTCACGTTGGAGTAGGTGTAGAGGCGGCTGGGGTCGATGGCGCCCAGCAGCCCCAGGCACTCAGCCACCAGCACCTGCACGTCCTCGTCCACCTCCCGGCACTGACCTGCACACACCACCCACACACAACACACATTAGGAAAGGTCAATGGATAAAAAAAAAAAAAAAATAGTGGTAAGAAGCTATACCTTGTTTTTTTCCTATTAACCAAGAAAAGGAGATTGGAAAGGGAAGGAAAACCATAACACCCAAATAGGATACAGGGAAGGAAAACCATAACACCCAAATAGGATACAGGGAAGGAAAACCATAACACCCAAATAGGATACAGGGAAGGAAAACCATAACACCCAAATAGGATAAAGGGAAGGAAAACCATAACACCCAAATAGGATACAGGGAAGGAAAACCATAACACCCAAATAGGATACAGGGAAGGAAAACCATAACACCCAAATAGGATACAGGGAAGGAAAACCATAACACCCAAATAGGATACAGGGAAGGAAAACCATAACACCCAAATAGGATACAGGGAAGGAAAACCATAACACCCAAATAGGATACAGGGAAGGAAAACCATAACACCCAAATAGGATACAGGGAAGGAAAAACCATAACACCCAAATAGGATACAGGGAAGGAAAACCATAACACCCAAATAGGATACAGGGAAGGAAAACCATAACACCCAAATAGGATACAGGGAAGGAAAACCATAACACCCAAATAGGATACAGGGAAGGAAAACCATAACACCCAAATAGGATACAGGGAAGGAAAACCATAACACCCAAATAGGATAAAGGGAAGGAAAACCATAACACCCAAATAGGATAAAGGGAAGGAAAACCATAAACACCCAAATAGGATACAGGGAAGGAAAACCATAACACCCAAATAGGATAAAGGGAAGGAAAACCATAACACCCAAATAGGATAAAGGGAAGGAAAACCATAACACCCAAATAGGATACAGGGAAGGAAAACCATAACACCCAAATAGGATACAGGGAAGGAAAACCATAACACCCAAATAGGATACAGGGAAGGAAAACCATAACACCCAAATAGGATAAAGGGAAGGAAAACCATAACACCCAAATAGGATACAGGGAAGGAAAACCATAACACCCAAATAGGATAAAGGGAAGGAAAACCATAACACCCAAATAGGATAAAGGGAAGGAAAACCATAACACCCAAATAGGATACAGGGAAGGAAAAACCATAACACCCAAATAGGATAAAGGGAAGGAAAACCATAACACCCAAATAGGATAAAGGGAAGGAAAACCATAACACCCAAATAGGATACAGGGAAGGAAAACCATAACACCCAAATAGGATACAGGGAAGGAAAACCATAACACCCAAATAGGATACAGGGAAGGAAAACCATAACACCCAAATAGGATATAGGGAAGGAAAACCATAACACCCAAATAGGATACAGGGAAGGAAAACCATAACACCCAAATAGGATAAGGGAAGGAAACCATAACACCCAAATAGGATACAGGGAAGGAAAACCATTAACACCCAATGGATACAGGGAAGGAACCTACACCCAATGATACAGGGAAGGAAACCATAACACCTAGGATAGGGAAGGAAACCCAAACCCCAAAAGGATAAAGTGAAGGAACCTCAACCCCAAATCGACTCAGGGACCCAGGCAAACATCACCAAGATACTGATCACGGCAAAATAACAGATAGTGATCGGGAGTGCCGAAACCCCAAATAAACATGGAATAACCAAACATCCCAATACCCATCCACAAATAGTGATAAGGGGATGGGCAAAACACCCTTCGGGCCATAACCCTGTTTTACAGGAGAAGGAAAACCTCACCCAACTTCACAGCAACATCCAGTCCCCAAATACAGAAAGGATAAAACCATATCCCCAAATGGAATCGGCAGAAAATCCCAAGTGACTACGAGAAACCTAACACCCAAATGGACTCTGAAAGGATACCAACACCATGGCTCGGGCAACATACCCCGGTCAGAAACTCCCATCAGGATTACAAAGAAAACTATAATCTCAATGGTTTCAGAAGGAAACCAACAACACCAAACTCAGGATACAGGTAAACTAAACAAGTAGATAATAAAAAACGATAACTACCAATACAGGATAAATGTAAGAAAAACCATAACCAATAATTTAACAGTAACGAACCCATAACTGACCAAATTAGAGTATGGGGGAAACAAAAAATGATAAGAAAACCATAATACCCCAAAATGGACAGGTAGCCATGACCCCACTATAGGTAGAGGCGCTGGATCATGGCGCCCAACACCCAGGCATCAGGCCAAGACCTCAACATCCCCCAATAGGCACTACTGAAGGAAAACCATAACACCCAACAAGATAGGAAGGTAACAATGGATAAAAAAGAAAAATAAACAATAGTGGTAGAAACATACCTCTGTATAGGGTATGCCTATTAACACCAAAGAAAGGAAGGAAATCGGAAGGAAAAACCATAACCCCAAATAGGATACAGGGAAGGAAAACCATAACACCCAAATAGGATACAGGGAAGGAAAACCATAACACCCAAATAGGATACAGGGAAGGAAAACCATAACACCCAAATAGGATACAGGGAAGGAAAACCATAACACCCAAATAGGATACAGGGAAGGAAAACCATAACACCCAAATAGGATAAAGGGAAGGAAAACCATAACACCCAAATAGGATACAGGGAAGGAAAACCATAATACCCAAATAGGATACAGGGAAGGAAAACCATAACACCCAAATAGGATAAAGGGAAGGAAAACCATAACACCCAAATAGGATACAGGGAAGGAAAACCATAAACACCAAATAGGATACAGGGAAGGAAAACCATAATACCCAAATAGGATACAGGGAAGGAAAACCATAACACCCAAATAGGATACAGGGAAGGAAAACCATAACACCCAAATAGGATACAGGGAAGGAAAACCATAACACCCAAATAGGATACAGGGAAGGAAAACCATAACACCCAAATAGGATACAGGGAAGGAAAACATAATACACAATACATAATGATATCAATAAATAAAGGTAAGAAGCTAGGACCTTGTTTTTTTTATTTTTCAACGAGGAGATTGATTGCCTAGCAGGTACAACTAGAAAGAGTAACAGGTTCAAGTTAGTCCTCAAGATGTTTTGATACTCCTTTTCTGCATGTTGGGCAGTAAAAAGAGGTTGCTCAAGCAGACAACAAAAGAGTGTATGCTATTTTCACTCACTCTTTCACGGTAAGTGCCCAAGGCTGCTGAACACTCCCACACACAACATAAGAAAGAACATAAGAAAATAAGGAAGCTACAAGAGGCTGTGAGACCTACACGTGGTAGTTCCTGTTACCTAACTCTACCTACATCCACATCTCTTCCCCATCCATGAATGTATCCAGGACTCCTTTCAAAGACCCCAAGAGACTCCGCACTTGACCACATGAGCAGCACACAGCTTACCCAGGAGTGCACTGAACAGCTCGGACACGGTGGGGTGCACGTTGTCTGAGGCGGTGGTGAGGCGGTGGACGGCGGCCTGGTTGGTGTGCAGGGCCAGACAGAGGCGGCCCAGGGCACTCAGCCTCACGTCCACACTCTCATGGCCAAGACCCTTCAGGATGCCGGACAGGTGCTGAAGGACCTCCTCGGAACTGCCCCTGTGCACATGGAATCAAGACAATGGATAAAGCCCCTGTGCACAGGGAATCAAATACTAAATAAAGGACAAACGTATAATAAATAATAAGGATAAATAATGAATAAAGGATAATAAGGATAAATAATGAATAAAGACATGGAATGAGAATGGACATGGAATGGACATGGAATCAAATACTGAGGCAGGATCCTGACTGTTGAAATGTCACTCTACTCGCTGCACGTTAAGTTCGTGAAAATTGGGGCCCTTCACTCTCCCCTTTCGAACGCACGGGATTGGCTGAGGTGTTGGGTGTTGGGGCTTTAGGGCGGAACTTGGAGTAAGGCATTCTCACCCAACACCCGACACTCAGCCAATGCCCCATTTTCGTCAACTTAACGTGCGGCGAGCATACCTTCCTCTTTCCTGGTTCCAGACACCTGTGTAGATATATATGAACACCAATACTGTTCCTTATATTAGTAATTTTCTTTGAACTGGCTCTCTCCAATAATAGAAGGGTGACAGCCAAGAAAATGCAAAATATATTGGAATCAAACACCTCCTTCCTCTCTCCTGATTCTATGAAGATTTGTATGAACTTATTGAACACTAAGACTGTTTTTCATAGGAATCTTTTTTATGTATCTTTCTATAAATAATTTTCTTTGTACTGGCTCTCTCGGACACCAGGAGGGTGACAGCCAAGAATAAAGCATAATGAAGTGGTCTCAAAACTTATCATTCGAAAAAGACTTAAATTTTACGAACTCCAAATACAAATAAATAAACAAATAATCAAATTACACAAAAAATGGCCTGGTGCAGTACTCACCCCATCACTCTGGCCTGGTGCAGTACTCACCCCATCACTCTGGCCTGGTGCAGTACTCACCCCATCACTCTGGCCTGGTGCAGTACTCACCCCATCACTCTGGCCTGGTGCAGTACTCACCCCATCACTCTGGCCTGGTGCAGTACTCACCCCATCACTCTGGCCTGGTGCAGTACTCACCCCATCACTCTGGCCTGGTGCAGTACTCACCCCATCACTGGCCTGGTGTAGTACTCACCCCATCACTCTGGCCTGGTGCAGTACTCACCCCATCACTCTGGCCTGGTGCAGTACTCACCCCATCACTCTGGCCTGGTGCAGTACTCACCCCATCACTCTGGCCTGGTGCAGTACTCACCCCATCACTCTGGCCTGGTGCAGTACTCACCCCATCACTGGCCTGGTGTAGTACTCACCCCATCACTCTGGCCTGGTGCAGTACTCACCCCATCACTGGCCTGGTGCAGTACTCACCCATCACTCTGGCCTGGTGCAGTACTCACCCCATCACTCTGGCCTGGTGCAGTACTCACCCCATCACTCTGGCCTGGTGCAGTACTCACCCCATCACTGGCCTGGTGCAGTACTCACCCCATCACTCTGGCCTGGTGCAGTACTCACCCCATCACTCTGGCCTGGTGCAGTACTCACCCCATCACTCTGGCCTGGTGCAGTACTCACCCCATCACTCTGGCCTGGTGCAGTACTCACCCCATCACTCTGGCCTGGTGCAGTACTCACCCCATCACTCTGGCCTGGTGCAGTACTCACCCCATCACTCTGGCCTGGTGCAGTACTCACCCCATCACTCTGGCCTGGTGCAGTACTCACCCCATCACTCTGGCCTGGTGCAGTACTCCCCCCATCACTCTGGCCTGGTACAGTACTCACCCCATCACTCTGGCCTGGTGCAGTACTCACCCCATCACTCTGGCCTGGTGCAGTACTCACCCCATCACTCTGGCCTGGTGCAGTACTCCCCCATCACTCTGGCCTGGTGCAGTACTCACCCCATCACTCTGGCCTGGTGCAGTACTCACCCCATCACTCTGGCCTGGTGCAGTACTCCCCCATCACTCTGGCCTGGTGCAGTACTCACCCCATCACTCTGGCCTGGTGCAGTACTCACCCCATCACTCTGGCCTGGTGCAGTACTCACCCCATCACTCTGGCCTGGTGCAGTACTCACCCCATCACTCTGGCCTGGTGCAGTACTCACCCCATCACTCTGGCCTGGTGCAGTACTCACCCCATCACTCTGGCCTGGTGCAGTACTCACCCCATCACTGGCCTGGTACAGTACTCACCCCATCACTCTGGCCTGGTGCAGTACTCACCCCATCACTGGCCTGGTACAGTACTCACCCCATCACTCTGGCCTGGTGCAGTACTCACCCCATCACTGGCCTGGTACAGTACTCACCCCATCACTCTGGCCTGGTGCAGTACTCACCCCATCACTCTGGCCTGGTGCAGTACTCACCCCATCACTGGCCTGGTAAAGTACTCACCCCATCACTCTGGCCTGGTGCAGTACTCACCCCATCACTCTGGCCTGGTGTAGTACTCACCCCATCACTCTAGACTGGTGCAGTACTCACCCCATCACTCTGGCCTGGTGTAGTACTCACCCCATCACTCTAGACTGGTGCAGTACTCACCCCATCACTGGCCTGGTACAGTACTCACCCCATCACTCTGGCCTGGTGCAGTACTCACCCCATCACTCTGGCCTGGTGTAGTACTCACCCCATCACTCTAGACTGGTGCAGTACTCACCCCATCACTCTGGCCTGGTGTAGTACTCACCCCATCACTCTAGACTGGTGCAGTACTCACCCCATCACTCTGGACTGGCTCTCCTTGATGGCCTGGTTGATGTGGGCGAGGGCCTCCACGGCAGGTAGCAGCGGCAGACTTCCCAGCAGGGGCTTCACGGAGGCCGTCTCAACCTGGGGAATGTTGTGGGTCTTGTCATAATATTGCCTTAATAATAACAGCATGCATGGTGTAATGGGGACGACTAAAGTGATATTGTAATAGAAAAGAAATATAGCTACAAGTTTGACGGGATAAAACAACAACAAAACTAAATGGTACAACTAAAATAAAATGCAATTAAAAAGAAGTATGACAACAAGTTTGATAAGTAAATATCTATTAAAATATATATATAGCTAGAAGTTTGATGGGATAAAACAATTGTTGGACTGAAATACCATAATAATACTGTTTCACTAGGCTAAAAGTGAAAAGTGGCTAAAGTGAAATTACTTAACTGGCTAAAGTGAAATGCAATAAAAAATACATATAGCTAGAAGTTTGATAAGATAAAACAAAAGTTGCACTAAATGACCATAATGATAATAGTGGCCCTCCACAATTAACCCTTCACACCCAGATATTTACTTTGTTATAAAAAATTGTAGGTTGTCGAGCCATAAAATTACAGTCACTGAATATACCAAATTAGTTAGTCGACAAGGATACTAAACAGGTCATATCTATAAAATATTGCTTATAGGCATTAAAAATTGTCTAATGGTACCCAAATTACAATGGAAATTACGTTCTGGGTCTCAAGGGGTTAAAGCGCCTACAATATTTTACTATCCTTGCACTGATTTACTCCTAACCTTTATGCAAACAACAATGCAGTGGCAGAAAGATGTGATGCTTTTTCTTTGATGATGAACACTGCCGGCTGAATGACTGAGACTGCAGAGCTAGTGTATAACATGCTACCGTAGATAACACTATAGTCGCCAGTCACTCGCCACTACACTAATATCGCCAGACGCAATATATTACAAATTTTAGCATCACTACAGACTTTTATGTGCCATTGAAGACATGTAGTGTTATTTGCATAATATAAACTACTGTGCATGCCTTTTCAATGGCAGATAAAAGTCTGTAGTGATGCTAAAACTCGTAATATATGGCGCCTGGCTACATTAGTGCAGTGGCGAGTGACTGGCAACTATAGTGTTATCTACGGTAGTGTTTGCTGGTCAAGTCAATCTTGGTCATAGTATTCAAACTAACCAAAGAATAAAAAGAAAATGCTGTCTTTATGTGTCACTTAAGTTCTCCACAATGACAGATACATACATCACTATTAGACTAAAGAGCTAAGAACTTCCTCAACCTTGGGCAAACTTACGAACATTTGCTTCAGTCCTGTTATTAAAGATGGAAAAAAAGTTTATAATAAACACTAAATTCTGAAAAAATCTAAAAAAAAAAAAAAAAAAAAATACTGTCACATGGGAACATTCTCACAAGATCAACGACATCAGAAACCTAAACCATGAGCCCTGAAATCTAACCCATTCTAAACCATCACAATAACAAACCAGGTATATTGTACACTGTGTAAGAAACATCACAGTAGCATAAACCAGGTATATTGTACACTGTGTAAGAAACATCACAGTAGCATAAACCAGGTATATTGTACACTGTGTAAGAAACATCACAGTAGCATAAACCAGGAATATTGTACACTGTGTAGGAAACATCACAGTAGCATAAACCAGGTATATTGTACACTGTGTAAGAAAACAGCCATGTCTTCCCCCGCCTCACCAGCACCGTGGTGAGCACCGGCTCCATCTGCTCGGGCCGCTTCTGTATGAGGGGCATCACCACCACCACCACCTCCTCCACCAGGCCATCCAGGGTGCACTCGTCCAGGCTGGGGGGAGGCACAAAAGGCTATTTATCACTTGCACAAACATTTTCTTCCTGATAGAGGGTGGATTAACTCCCTGGACTTCGTTAATCAAAAAAGATCCTGTCATTGTGAGCAGCAGGCCTAGATTGCTGGCCTTCTGCTCCCTCAGGACCACATGCACACACACACAAGGAGGCTATTGCTGGCCTTCCATGCCTGTTGGTTATGCCCATATATATTCTCTGATAGGTGTGTGGGGGCTACATGAAAGAAGACAAACCTTAAATACCTCCAGTTGTGGGCTGAGTGTGCTAACCACGCCACCACTGGACCACTACATATACATTTTCATACAATTTGGCCTTCTCCCAAACAACCGGGGTGGCATATGACAAAAATGCAATATTCTGCTCTCTGTCTTCATGGGAAATGATGCTACCAGGGGAGGGATCTTAACTCTCAGTCCTCATCATTTTTAGTTGTTTCCTACGACACACAGGGAATACGGAGACACAAATTCTACATCCTATGTCTCTATAGCTAAAAACAATTATAAGAAAGACAAAAAAGGCCACCTACTTGAGCAGAAAATTATGAGGAAGACAAAAAAGGCCACCTACTTGAGCAGAAAATTATAAGGAAGACAAAAAAGGCCACCTACTTGAGCAGAAAATTATGAGGAAGACAAAAAAGGCCACCTACTTGAGCAGAAAATTATGAGGAAGACAAAAAAGGCCACCTACTTGAGCAGAAAATTATGAGGAAGACAAAAAAGGCCACCTAATTGAGCAGAAAATTATAAGGAAGACAAAAAAGGCCACCTACTTGAGCAGAAAATTATAAGGAAGACAAAAAAGGCCACCTACTTGAGCAGAAAATTATGAGGAAGACAAAAAAGGCCACCTACTTGAGCAGAAAATTATGAGGAAGACAAAAAAGGCCACCTACTTGAGCAGAAAACTATGAGGAAGACAAAAAAAGGCCACATACTTGAGAAGAAAATTATGAGGAAGACAAAAAAGGCCACCTACTTGAGCAGAAAATTATGAGGAAGACAAAAAAGGCCACCTACTTGAGAAGAAAACTATGAGGAAGACAAAAAAGGCCACATACTTGAGAAGAAAATTATGAGGAAGACAAAAAAGGCCACCTACTTGAGCAGAAAATTATGAGGAAGACAAAAAAGGCCACCTACTTGAGAAGAAAATTATGAGGAAGACAAAAAAGGCCACCTACTTGAGAAGAAAATTATGAGGAAGACAAAAAAGGCCACCTACTTGAGCAGAAAATTATGAGGAAGACAAAAAAGGCCACCTACTTGAGAAGAAAATTATGAGGAAGACAAAAAAGGCCACCTACTTGAGCAGAAAATTATGAGGAAGACAAAAAAGGCCACCTACTTAAGCAGAAAATTGGCCCAAGCGTGACAGCTGATGTCGTAGAATTCTTCATTCTGTAGTTTGAGGGCCGTCTTGAGGGAGGCGAGGACCTTGCGCGACACGGGGGAGACGTATTTCTTGCCCATCAGTGCCAGGAGGTCATTCAGGGACCACAGGGCTGACCTCTTCTCTCTGCCAAGGGACAATGCATGACCTCCGTTACTTCTTATAGCAAATAATTGGCATAGAAAAGTGTAACCACCTACACATCCACTATTTTTCTCTTCTCTTTTTCTTCTCCGTTACTCCGGCTCCGTTACTTTGTATTTGATGACCTCCGTTACTTTGTATTTGATGACCTCCGTTACTTTGTATTTGATGACCTCCGTTACTTTGTATTTGATGACCTGCGTTACTTTGTATTTGATGACCTCCGTTACTTTGTATTTGATGACCTCTGTTACTTTGTATTTGATGACTCGTTACTTTGTATTTGATGACCTCCGTTACTTTGTATTTGATGACCTGCGTTACTTTGTATTTGATGACCTCCGTTACTTTGTATTTGATGACCTGCGTTACTTTGTATTTGATGACCTCCGTTACTTTGTATTTGATGACCTGCGTTACTTTGTATTTGATGACCTGCGTTACTTTGTATTTGATGACCTGCGTTACTTTGTATTTGATGACCTGCGTTACTTTGTATTTGATGACCTGCGTTACTTTTTATTTGATGACCTCCGTTACTTTTTATTTGATGACCTCCGTTACTTTTTATTTGATGACCTCTGTTACTTATTATTTGATGACCTGTGTTACTTTTTATTTGATGACCTCCGTTACTTTTTATTTGATGACCTCTGTTACTTATTATTTGATGACCTGTGTTACTTTTTATTTGATGACCTCTGTTACTTATTATTTGATGACCTGTGTTACTTTTTATTTGATGACCTCTGTTACTTTTTATTTGATGACCTCCGTTATTTTTTATTTGATGTCCTCCGTTATTTTTTATTTGATGACCTCCGTTATTTTTTATTTGATGACCTCTGTTACTTTTTATTTGATGACCTGCGTTACTTTTTATTTGATGACCTCCGTTATTTTTTATTTGATGACCTCCGTTATTTTTTATTTGATGACCTCTGTTACTTTTTATTTGATGACCTCCGTTATTTTTTATTTGATGACCTGTTACTTTTTATTTGATGACCTCCGTTACTTTGTATTTGATGACCTCCGTTACTTTGTATTTGATGACCTCTGTTACTTTGTATTTGATGACCTCCGTTACTTTGTATTTGATGACCTCTGTTACTTTGTATTTGATGACCTCCGTTACTTTGTATTTGATGACCTCTGTTACTGTGTGTTTGATGACCTCTGTTACTTTGTATTTGATGACCTCCGTTACTTTGTATTTGATGACCTGTTACTTTGTATTTGATGACCTCCGTTACTTTGTATTTGATGACCTCTGTTACTGTGTGTTTGATGCCCTGCGTTACTTTGTATTTGATGACCTCTGTTACTGTGTGTTTGATGACCTGTGTTACTTTGTATTTGATGACCTCTGTTACTGTGTGTTTGATGACCTCCGTTACTTTGTATTTGATGACCTCTGTTACTTTGTATTTGATGACCTCCGTTACTTTGTATTTGATGACCTCTGTTACTTTGTATTTGATGACCTCTGTTACTGTGTGTTTGATGCCCTGCGTTACTTTGTATTTGATGACCTCTGTTACTGTGTGTTTGATGACCTGTGTTACTTTGTATTTGATGACCTCTGTTACTGTGTGTTTGATGACCTGCGTTACTTTGTATTTGATGACCTGCGTTACTGTGTATTTGATGACCTGCGTTACTTTGTATTTGATGACCTGTGTTACTGTGTATTTGATGACCTGTGTTACTTTTTACAGCAAATAATTGGCATGGTAAAGTGTAACCACCTACACAACCACTATTTTTCCACCTTCCTACGACTTCAATCTTTTCGAGAGGAGTGACAAGACACCTCCCGAACTAAATTGACCCCCCCCCTTTCTTTATTCTCTTACTGTCTTCTTTATAGGGACTGCCAACTAAGCAGACTTATTTTTACCCTTGGCCAGTCCTTTGTGATCCCCCCACCCCAAAAAAAAAATCTCATTAATTAAACTTCTGATGAGAAATATTCCAATACAAATCAATATTTCCCGAGGATGGACTCACTTGAACATGGCGGCCGAGGACACCAGTTTGCTATCCAGGAATCCTAAGATGCCTAGGAGCCGTGGTGCCAGGTATTCACAGATGTCCGCTTGGCAGGGAGCGTCCGACACCTCCTTAGTGGTCTTCTTCCTGAGTTTCTTGGTGGAAGATGCTCGGGTGGAGGAGAACGAGGCGGAGGCGGCGGAGGGGGCGTCGATGGCTCTCATGTGGTGGACTTCCCTTAGCACGGCACTCTGGTGGTCATGCAGCCCTAGGACCAGCTCGTTCACTTGGTTCTGGCGGGGGAAGAGGAATAGGTACTTAGGGTTATGCATGTATAATAATAAGAACATAAGGAAGCTACAAGATGGGATTCTGATTCTGATTGGATAATGCTAAGATTCTGGAAAAAAGACAGTAAGAGAATTAAGAAAGGGGGGATGGGTCAATTTAGTTGTCACTCCTCCCTTGAAAAAATTGAAGTCGTAGGAAGGTGGAAAAATAGTGGATGTGTAGGTGGTTACACTTTACCATGACAATTATTTGCTGTAAAAAGTAACACAGGTCATCAAATAAAAAGTAACGGAGGTGATCAATAAAGGACAGAGGATTGAAGGGAAAGAAGGAAAGGAAAGGGAGAGGAAAGAAAGGGGAAAGAGGAAGGCTTATTGTTGTGCATGTAAGGACAGCACGGCACTGTTCTTTGCTGAGTGCTTGCTACCTATTGTGTTCCCATCCTGAAACATTACATAAGAACATAAGAAAATAAGGAAGCTACAAGAGGCCGCGAGACCTACACGAGGTAGTTCCTGTTACTTAACATTACCTACATCCACCTTTCATCCCCATCCATGAATTTATCCAGCCTCTCTTTAAAGCTCCCTATTGACCACCTGACGACTGAGTCCATTCCAATCATTTACCACTCTATTTGTATACCAGTTTCTCCCTATTTTCTTTTTAAATCTACACTTTTCCAGCTTGAATCTGTTACTTCTTGTTCTACCCTGCTACTAGCCGTATGAACTTTTCCTACATCTCCTTTATTGTATCCCTTTATCCACTTAAAAACTTCTATCAGATCGCCCCAACAGTACATGATCGCCTCACCTGGACTGAGCAGCGGCGGATGTTAAGGATCTGGATCTCCGTTGTTGTGGCGATGAAGTCCAGCACAGTCTCTTGTTCCTCCTTGGAGTGGTTGAACACCAGGTGAGCCAAAATGTGCTGCGGAAAAATTAGATGAGCCAAACTATGTTGTGGAAAAATGGTGTCACCTCTCAGTGCTCAACAATCAATCAATCATTGGGGGCATACGCCGGGGGGCGCGTCGCCTCGCCCACCTTACGACGCCACTCCTGGGGGTCACCAAAAAGGCTACTTGGCATTGTGTTGGAGCGGGGTAGGAAGGAGGGGAAGGAGGAGGGGGAAGGCGAGGCCCGCCGGTCACTACCTCCTCACCAGCTCCAACACGATGCCAAGTAGCCTTTTACAGTATTGCTTATTACAGCCATGCTGTTCTCATGTACTACTTATTTGGTAAATAACATGTCCATTAATACCAATTGTGTCGTTAAAAGCTAAAGTAATGTTCCATTACAAGTAAAAATTATGATTAAATAATTTAAAATTTCACCGAGTGGCAACCGCGAATGCACCGCCACACGTCGCATCGCTGTGACAACACAGGCCACTACAATGAATAATAAGATCCCGTTCCAAATGTCCATAAATCTTGATAAGATAGGTAACTTGCGGACAACTGGGTGCTAGCGACCAATAGTTGATGTTATTTTAACCACAATAAGGCAATCTTAAGTGTTCTTATGTTGAAAATCAGGCTTTCACTAATAAAACCAATGGTTTAGATATACTCATGTCCATACCATGAACATTGGTTTGAAGAAATAGTATTTGAAAGCATGATGTACTCATGTATGGTCCCACAGCTTTAAGGAACTGTTACGTCAAAATGTTTGGGTGAACATATTTCTCCATTGATGCTGAAAGATTATAGATTGTGTGCACAAGGGAAGTATGATTTCTTATTCTCCATATTATTTCTCATCTCAATATTATTTCTACTTTCATATACTATTTCTTCTAACCAATGTTCATGGTATCAATCAATCAATCAATCATTGTGGGCATACGCCGGGGGGCGCGTCGCCTCGCCCACCCTACGACGTCACTCCTGGGGGTCACCACGCGCGAGTTCCCATGCAGGCTCCTTTCCCATACCAAGCAGCTCTCGACAAGAAACATCAACTTGCCCCAGCCACGAGCCTTGTGGGAGCCCCCTTGGCCTCCTCCACGCCGGACTGTCTCTTAAGGCGGCGTCACACTAGCACTTTTTCCGTCTAGTTAGTCGAACTTCGTCGCTCTGACTAGTTTTTTCTCGCTCTGACTAGTTAGTCCGTCTGCATCAGTCAAGTCTGAGTCAGTCGCTCGTGATCGTCTTTGTCTGCAAAGTTGAAGTCAACTTTCTTAGTCAAATCAAAATCCATAGTGATTACTTTAAAGATATTCGATATAAATCAGTAAGTTTTTGCAAATTATAATTCAATACGTTTAGAAGTATTAAAAATATTCAAGTGACTATTGTACATGTAGATACATTTAAAAGCCGGTTCTATATAACAGCCAACAGTCTCTCGCATGACTCGATTGAAAAGATTTACTACAAAGAGTCAACTCACCGAACACACCCTGACACACAGTGGTGTTAAGAATTATGAATGTTTAGAGTGTGGGACAAGATTTGCTAGAAAGGGTTAGCTCACCAAACACAACCCTGACACACAGTGGTGTTAAGAATTATGAATATTTAGAGTGTGGGAAAAGATTTACTACAAAGAGTCAACTCACCGAACACACCCTGATACACAGTAGTGTTAAGAATTATGAATGTTTAGAGTGTGGCAAAAGATTTGCTACAATGGGTCACCTCACCACACACACCCTGACACACAGTGGTGTTAAGAATTATGAATGTTTAGAGTGTGGGAAAAGATTTGCTACAATGGGTCACCTCACCATACACACCCTGACACACAGTGGTGTTAAGAATTATGAATGTTTAGAGTGTGGGAAAAGATTTGCTACAATGGGTCACCTCACCACACACACCCTGACACACAGTGGTGTTAAGAATTATGAATGTTTAGAGTGTGGGACAAGATTTGCTAGAAAGAGTCAGCTCACCAAACACACCCTGACACACAGTGGTGTTAAGAATTATGAATGCCTAGAGTGTGGGAAAAGATTTACTACAAAGAGTGACCTCACCTCACACACCCTGACACACAGTGGTGTTAAGAATTATGAATGTTTAGAGTGTGGGAAAAGATTTACTACAATGGGTCACCTCACCATACACACCCTGACACACAGTGGTGTTAAGAATTATGAATGTTTAGAGTGTGGGAGGAAAAGATTTGCTACAATGGGTCACCTCACCACACACACCCTGACACACAGTGGTGTTAAGAATTATGAATGTTTAGAGTGTGGGAAAAGATTTACTACAAAGAGTCAGCTCACCAAACACACCCTGACACACAGTGGTGTTAAGAATTATGAATGCCTAGAGTGTGGGAAAAGATTTACTACAAAGAGTGACCTCACCTCACACACCCTGACACACAGTGGTGTTAAGAATTATGAATGTTTAGAGTGTGGGAAAAGATTTACTACAATGGGTCACCTCACCATACACACCCTGACACACAGTGGTGTTAAGAATTATGAATGTTTAGAGTGTGGGAGGAAAAGATTTGCTACAATGGGTCACCTCACCACACACACCCTGACACACAGTGGTGTTAAGAATTATGAATGTTTAGAGTGTGGGAAAAGATTTACTACAAAGAGTGACCTCACCACACACACCCTGACACACAGTGGTGTTAAGAATTATGAATGTTTAGAGTGTGGGAAAAGATTTACTACAAAGAGTGACCTCACCAGACACACCCTGACACACAGTGGTGTTAAGAATCATGAATGCCTAGAGTGTGGGAAAATATTTACTACAAAGAGTGACCTCACCTCACACACCCTGACACACAGTGGTGTTAAGAATTATGAATGTTTAGAGTGTGGGAAAAGATTTGCTACAATGGGTCACCTCACCATACACACCCTGACACACAGTGGTGTTATGAATTATGAATGTTTAGAGTGTGGGAAAAGACTTGCTACAATGGTTCACCTCACCACACACACCCTGACTCACAGTGGTGTTAAGAATTATGAATGTTTAGAGTGTGGGAAAAGATTTACTACAAAGAGTGACCTCACCAGACACACCCTGACACACAGTGGTGCTAAGAATCATGAATGCCTCCTAACCTAACCAAAACTTAACCTTACTTATCTGCATTTAGAAAATTCATTACACAAAAAACAAACATACAGGCACAGGAAAGCACAGCTAAAGAAACGGCAATAGAAGTAATAAGTACCTACATTTCCTATTTCGGTAACTATGTTTTTGGGTGCATAATCCGCAGAAGTTGGCGGGCTCCACAAGCCTTTCAGCTTACTTTTTTTTACGATGTCATGAAAGAAATTGTTCTACTACAACTTAATGCATTACAAGGCACGTAATTATAGCCGTCGGTAATAATGGACGAGAGTTTCGCGGTCGTTTTCAGAGACAAAGACTATTTTTTCTTGGCCTACAATAGGTGCGTGTTGTAATGGAGATAGTTTTATTTTGCGCAAAGAAAAAAAAAAATAAAAAAAAAAAAAAAAAAAAAACCTAACCTTACCTTATATATTTTAACGAAACCTAACCTAACCAGATTTTAATGAAACCTAACCTAACCTTATAGGTTTTAATGAAACATAACCTAACCTTATAGGTTTTAATGAAACATAACCTAACCTTATAGGTTTTAATGAAACATAATCTTAACCACAAAGTGGTTAAACCACAAACCACAAAGAACCATGTTTGTTTACAGTCGAACAGCTGACTGGTGATGCAGGCGAACGATTCTGTGTGTGTGACGGCCTGCTGACTTTGCAGTCAGAAAATTGTTAGTTTGTAGAAAGTCGCTGAAAAAAACTAGACGGAAAAAGTGCTAGTGTGACGCCGCCTTTACAGATACAACCCGATGGGAAGGATCGGTTTCAGGGTAGCGTGCCACATGCCCATATAGCCGAAGTTGGCGCTGACGGACTATGCAGGTAATAGGCCTCGATTCAGTCTCACAGTGCAATCGCTGATTTGACACGTAATCATCCCAGCGATACCCCATGATTCTGCGAAGACACTTATTACCAAAGGCATTGATTCGTCTCTTCAAGTCACTATTTAGTGTCCATGTCTCACAACCATAGAGTAAGACAGGGATCACAAGCGACTTGAAGATCCGGATCATTGTCCTCCTGCACAGGTACCGACAACGCCAAATACTCCTGCTGAGCGAGTCCATAACACCGTGGGCTATGCCAATCCGCCGTAAGACTTCTTGACGTGACCCGCCGTCATTATGGACTGCGCTACCAAGGTATGTAAAACTTTCCAAGATCTCAATGTCCTCGCCACACGCATGAACAGACTGTACTGCTTCATCTAGTAAGTCTCCAAACACCTGGACCTTGGTCTTGAGCCAGGAGACCTCAAGTCCCAAAGGCTTTGCCTCCTCGTGCAGTGCCTCGAGAGCCATCACCAGGACCTCCAGCGACTCAGCAAAGATTACTGCATCATCGGCAAAAACAAGATCAGTGATCTTGGTGTTGCCAACGGATGCTCCACAATCACTTTGATCTACAACCTTGTCCAATACCCAGTCCATACAAGCGTTGAAAAGTGATGGGGCAAGGACGCACCCTTGCCTCACTCCTGTATTCACAGGAAAGAAGCTGGATACACCTGCCCCACACTTCACAGCACTCTCAGTCCCAGAATACAGACCAGTTATCAAACCAATAGTCCTTGCAGGAATCCCTCGAAGTCGCAGAAGATCCCAGAGTGACTCACGATGCACTGAGTCAAACGCCTTCTTGAGATCAACATAGGCTGCAAGCATCCCCTGTCGAAACTCGCGTCGGCGTTCCACCAGGACACAAAGCGCTAGGATACGGTCTGTTGTTGACTTACCAGGCGTGAACCCAGACTGCTGAGGTCTCTGATGCTTCACCAGATGACTGCGAATCCGTGTCAGCAATAGATGGGCAAGCACCTTGCCTGTTACGCTGAGCAGTGTAATACTGCGGTAATTGTTGCAGTCCTGACGGTCCCCTTTCCCTTTCCAGATAGGGACGACCAGCCCCCTTTTCCAGTCAGGAGGAATGGTACCTGATTGCCACACGGCAGTCAGGACGGCATGCAACCCGCGGATCATGGTCTCACCCCCAGCTTTGAGGAGCTCCGCACTGATATTACAAACACCAGCTGCCTTTCCACCCCTCAACTTTGCTACAGCCTCTCTGACTTCGTCGAGAGGGTGCGGTTTCGTCAATGGGAGGATCGGCATCCACTGCCTGTAACCCAGTGGTGTGAAGCTGCTCAGTTGGAGGGTCCACCGTGAACAACTGCCCAAAGTACTCAGCCCAACGAGCCATCTGCCCATCCATGTCCGACACGAGGCGCCCATCTGCTGTTCGAATAGCACTCGCCCGAGAAGGAGACTTGGAACGGAGCTTCTTCAGGGCTCGGTAGGCGGGTCGGAGGTCATTAGCTAGGTATGTGCATATTCTCCGATTTCACGCTTGACAACTTTGTCAACATTTCAGCGCAGCCCCGTTTTCTTTTCATCGAAATTGGCAAAATTTAGCGCAAAAGTTGTGTTGTGATCCCCCTAAGAAATCCGTTTTTTGTGTGTTTTCCTGTGATTGCACGAGCTTACACATGATTTGATGACGTAGTACACACATTGACCCCTCAACTCGTTGCAGAAACAATTCTCGAAAATTCTCGGAACATTTCTGAAATCACGTATATTCCGCGGAAATGGAGATGTGTTTCGTGACAGGTCGCCAAAACGCTCGTCAATTTTGGTGAAGGCGAGTGAAATTAATCTTGAAACTAATAAAATAAGTTTCTTTAGTTATTTGTCCGTCTATATGTCGAATTTGATAAGTTTTTATCGAGTAGCAACAATTTTATCAGGCTATCTGTAATCGATGTCAATGCACTGTTTTTCATTTCGTTGTTCGTTCGTTCTGTTTGTTTGTTTGGTAATTATGGAGGAGAGTTTCACGTTCGTTTTCAGAGACACCAACTACTTTTTCTTGGCCTACAATAGGTGCTTGTTCTAATGGTGCTAGTTTTATTTTGCGCAAACCAAAAAAAAAAAAAATAATAATTAAAAAAAAAAAAAAAAAAAAAAAATATGAAACCTAACCTAATCTTATGTTTTAATGAAACCTAACCTAACCTAACCTAACCTAACCTAACCATGAGTGTTCATGATGCCAAATTTTTTTCGGTCACAATAATCCTATTGTTTTATAAGACAAAAATATGCCCAAAAGGCGAACTTCTATTTGATGTAACTTTCTTATTTTAGGTCCTAGGAGGGTCATCTTGGTGTCATTGCAAAGTTTGTTTCAAGACCTTTCCACTGATACCTCTTGCAATAGCATTTAACAATTTTGAAATTTTTTCCCACATAGCTACATTAGCGTTCAAATGACCCTCGACATCCTCAGCGAGACTCCTGACATACCTCTCCTTGTCTCTCCCCAGGAGGGTTCTAGTCCGGCGTGACAGAGCCCTGTGCTGGTCCCGGTTCCCAGCCAGTCTGGCAGCGTGACTCTCCTCGATTTTCTTCAGCGTCTCCGTCGAGACAAAACCACGTCTTGACCTCGAGCGCTCCCCAATACACTCCTTGGCAGCCTGTAGAGTTTCACGTTTGAAAGTATCCCATAGTTCTACAGGGTCCCCGAGAGCATCTAGCACATCAAACCGATTTGAGACTGCCACCGCATACTCATGAGCACATGTCAAGTCCTTCAGTTTCTCAAGATGAAACACAGTATGGTTACCTCTTGAGGTTCTTCTGGACTTGGCATGAAGCTTAAGTGTAGCAACAACAAGTCTGTGATCTGTTCCAAAAAACTCAGCACTCCGGTAAACCCTGCAGTTCTGGAGGATCCTCCAACGAGTACTAACGAGGATGTGGTCGATCTCCTTAGCTACCCCTCCAGCATTACTATACCATGTCCAGCGGTGCAGCTCTGGTCTCTGATACCAAGAACCTGCAATTCTCAACCTTCTGGATCTTGCAAAGTTCAGAAGCAGAGAACTGTTGGTGTTTCTGGTACCGGAGCCATGGGGACCAACACATAACTCGTAGCCATCTCTCACAGTGCCAGTAGTAGCATTGAAGTCGCCCAAGACAATGAGTGTGTCCCGAGGAGGACACTGGTCTAATACAGGGTCGAGTTTGGCGTAGAACATCTCCTTCTCTTCAGTTTTACGCATCTCAGTACACTGCAACAAGAGACATGAAACCCAGAGTGTGTTTCATCCTCACCCGCATTGTACGCTCATCAACCGGAGTAACCTCAACAACTGACGGCTGCAGTTTGCTGGAGATGCCTATAGCTACTCCCCGGACACGGTGACCATTGCTCATGCCGGACCAGTAGTAGGTGTAACCCCCACTGCTAGTCTCGCCACTGCCAGGCCTCCTCGTCTCAGAGAGTCCCACTATATCCACCCTCAGCCTACTGAGCTCGCCCGATAGGAGAGGTAGTCGATGATCGTCTGAGAGGCTCAGAACGTTCCACGAGCCCACACGAAGAACCCTCCGCAGGTTGATCCCAGGAGTGATTCGACGGGCAGGCGCCGCCTCTGCACCGCCCCGGCCACCCCCATAAGAAAAAGTTGGGCTAGGGGGCCCTACCACTTGATTTAGAGTGCGGGATTCCCGATTCTTTGCCCCGCACTCGTCATAGGCAGACCCCTCCCCTGCGTCGGCATAGGAGGGGTCTGCATGGTCGGGCCCCCCGGCAAAACCGGGTCGGGGGCGCGATTACCGCGCCCCCGGCCTCTACCTCTTAATACGTTTGTGGCTCGTTTAGGTTTTTACAGGGAGGGGTTGCAACCCCCCCCCCCCCAACCAATCTATGTCAGGGATTGGCCTTACTGCTCACCGTGGCCAGGGACGCAGAACCCCCTGTAGGGATTAACCCCAGGCTGCCCACTATTTCACCCATAGCTGGGGCTGGATAGCCATTGACTCAATAGTGAGTTCATCTGCCCTTAAAGATGGTCTTATTTTTAGTCCATCTGGGTGTCCAGCACATCTTCCTCACTGGTAGAACCAGTGGGGGAGCCGGTTTAGTCGCCAACGATCCAACCATGTGGCTGGTTGTACTGTGTTACATGTTACCAGTAGCAGGGGACAACCCTGACCAGAACTAATGTTCATGGTATGGACATGAGTATATCAAAACCAGTGGTTTTATTAGTAAAAACCTGATTTTCCACATAAGAACACTTAAGATTGCCTTATTGTGGTTAAAATAACATCAACTATTGGTCGCTAGCACCCAGTTGTCCGCAAGTTACCTATCTAATCAAGATTTATGGACATTTGGAACGGGATCTTATTATTCAGTGCAGTGGCCTATACCGGCCGCCCTGATTTTTCACACTTCATCTCACGTCCAAAGGAAGCTTAAAAAAGCATATGTGTATAGAGCATTTTCTACTTAGAATTATACGATATATCATCTGTCTCAATATTTGCAGAAACTCGTGTTACACCCTGTATATACATTTTTTTTTTTCAAGACTGCCTGTTAATTATCTTGTGGTGTGTAAGACTAATAATAATAAATAAAATATAAATAAAACAGTGTTGTGGTAGTCACCTGGAAGTTGTCGATGATGATGTCCCTGAGCCTGTAGCCCAGACAGCCGGCCAGCTCCTGCAGCAATGCGGGCCGCGCCTCCTTGGCCGCCCGCACCACCAGGGCCGGCAGCAGGTAGTGCAGCTGGTTGTTGACAAAGGCACCGAGGCGAGTGTTGAGCAGACTCCTGGCGACGCAGCGGTTGATGAGTGTTACAAAGATAGGTCATTGGCGTCATCATAGAACTAAGGTCATTGGCGTCATCATAGAACTAAGGTCATTGGCGTCATCATAGAACTAAGGTCATTGGCGTCATTATAGAACTAAGGTCATTGGCGTCATCATAGAACTAAGGTCATTGGCGTCATTATAGAACTAAGGTCATTGGCGTCATCATAGAACTAAGGTCATTGGCGTCATTATAGAACTAAGGTCATTGGCGTCATCATAGAACTAAGGTCATTGGTGTCATCATAGAACTAAGGTCATTGGCGTCATTATAGAACTAAGGTCATTGGCGTCATCATAGAACTAAGGTCATTGGCGTCATTATAGAACTAAGGTCATTGGCGTCATCATAGAACTAAGGTCATTGGCGTCATTATAGAACTAAGGTCATTGGCGTCATTATAGAACTAAGGTCATTGGCGTCATTATAGAACTAAGGTCGTGCCAATGAATGGTAATGAATTTCTCAACAATGTAATGGCTGACCTTCAATTACAATACTAATTAATGTTCTATATTTGGGTCTATTGAGAGGGTCAGATTAATGAGAAAATAATAATAATAATAAAATGTAGATTTAGGGTGTGTGAAATACATGTTATTTAGGGTATTGTTGTGAAGGAACTACTCTGGGTTTTGTGGACACATTCGGGAGGAGGCCTTACCGTAGATAACACTATAGTCGCCAGCTGCACTAATGTCGCCAGGCGCCATATATTACGAATTATAGCATCACTACTGATTTTTATGTGCCACTGAAGATGATACACAGTAGTTTATATCATGACTGTATAATCTACCATTTCAGCGTTGTTTTATGCTTTGTATCTGCAAGTATAGACGCAGGGATGTCAACAAGAAAATAAAAAAAACTCTTGAAATAAAATAATAGGGCGACCAACTCATCCGAGCGCAGCGAGACTGACCGACCGTAGCGAGGGAACCTCCCAGCTGGGGGTTCGGGGGGTGCTGTAAGCCCCCCAGAGATTTTTTGTAAATTTCATGCTCTGAGAGAGCTTCTGAGAGGTCCTTGGTTATATCTATAATAATTTCTGGTCTCAATTTTGTCTGTTTTTGTGTACACAATTTGTGTATGTATATATCTCTGGCCATACTATATTGAGTATATATCCTCTGGCCAATCTGGCTTGCCTCCTGCTGTGGCATCCCTGCATTGAACTCTCCAGGCCTGGAGCCTGCAAACTTGACACAGTGAGGGCAGTGTGCCAATCGATACCAGACCCCTGGATCACCAGAGCTATCTCACCTGGCTGTGGCTGCTGTAATCCACCCCCAACATACTGGCTGTGGGCTGCTGTATTCCACCCCCAACATACTGCCTCCTGAGCAAACTTGTAGCAGTGGAGTCAGGAGATATCGGCAGCCTAGTATTAACTTCCCGCTAGGCAGCCAAAAAATGTTTTATGGTCTGTGCTGGATCAGTGGCCAGGGTCAGGTTCGGCTGTGGGCTAGGCAACTATGTAAGGCATAGGCAACCCCCCAAATTTTTTTTACCCGAATCTACACGATTCACAGAAATGACCCAGCTGGCAATAAAAATACTCGGAAATCCGCGAATCCGCGGAAAATTGACATCCCTGTATACGGTTTCAAATTTAATTAGTTTTTTTTTCGGGCGACGACGACGGCGGGAGGACACTCAGAACATAAACACTAGATGGCGACCTTATTGTTGGTCGCCACTCTGGTGATATTTTTTTAATTTGTTGATTTATAGCCATAATATGACACAGATGAAGACACAAAATGACACAGACTCTCCAGATAGCCCCTTCTAACTTTCCTGAAATCATGGACGTAGAAATGTAAGTATTAACGCCACCACACGTCTGTAAACAGAAAAAAACGTTGTCCTGGTGACTTTAGTGTTATCTATGGTGGGGTATTGATGTGAAAGAACTACTCTGGGTTTTGTGGACACGTTTGGGAGGCGGCCTTAAGTATGATACAAAGATAGATAAAAAAACATAAAAAAAACCAGGAACCACAAAACTGTCCCCGTAAATGTGTTTTCTTCTTCTTCAAACATTCATATCTAATGTTTTCTTTTTATTCGATTTTTTCCAATTAAAAAAATATTCTACCTACTTTTGTTTGCCCTAACAAATCCCTTGCTTCTAATGGAGATGTTTTGCTGTGGAACATTCCTCAAATAGATATGACTGTAAACTAGACATTTCCTTTGGCTGGAAGCTTGGATTTCATCAACTAAAGTAGATAGAATTATAACATCAATGCAAGAAAAACAAATACTTACCTTTTGCCAACTATGGAAAGTTCTGGCCACTTGAACACGTCTGCCACATGGCTTAACAGTCTATCCACCTCCCCCTGGCTGACAGCACTCGCCAAAACCTGTGAGGAATACAAGGCTTCCATTACAGTAAAATATCATTCAGTTTGGCGTGAGTACTTAATCCCTTCACGCCCAGATCTTTCTTTTGCTATATAAGATTGTCTGTTGTTAGCCATAAAATTACGAAAAGTCACTGAATATACCAAATTAGTTAGTCGATAAGGATACTAAACAGGTCAGATCTATAAAATATTGCTTATAGTCACTAAAAATCGTCTAATGGCACCCAAATTACAATGGAAAATACGTTCTGGGCCTCAAGGGGTTAAACACCAAGCCCTCCTTGCTGTCAACTCCTCTGTCCAAACATGCAGCACCTCAAGCCCCTATTGCAGGGAACAAGGTTACTGATGGTGTTACTGTTAAGTCAGAAGATGAGTTAAGATAAAGTTAAACAGAAAGATGATGATGATGATGAGATGATGATGATGATGCACAAGTGTATCTTATGTGTTTTTTTGAGGCGAACTAAACCTCACAGGTGTCACTGCTTCACACACTGACACTACATAACAAAGGAGAGCACCTAAAGCACCTACTGCAAGGGACAAGGTTACTGGTGGTATTACTGTAAGTCTTCATCATGAATCATGCATTTTAACTTACAAGATCCTTCAAAATATTCATAAACTTAAAAAAATTCACAACAAAAGTAAGCCTCCTCCTCCACACACAGTGAGTGGCGGTGCTGACCTGCGAGTGTCCGTCTGTCTGAATCATGCGTTTTAACTTACAAGACCCTTCAAAATATGCATTGAAATGGTACATGAATAGATGAGGCATAGCTAAGGCTTAACCCCTTGAGATCCAGAACGTAATTTCCATTGTAATTTAAGTACCATTAGACGATTTTTAGTGAATATAAGTAATATTTTATAGCTATGACCTGTTTAGTATCCTTGTCCACTAACTCATGTGGTATATTCAGTGACTTTTCGTAATTTTATGGCTCGACAACAGACAATTTTATATAGCAAAGGAAAGATCTGGGCGTGAAGGGGTTAAAGTAATGACCTGTAGAAGTAAAAGTAAAGCAAAGGCTGACCTGTGAGAGTGTCTGTCTGTAGCGCACGTAGAGGTCCTTGAGGGAGAGGTTCAGGGTCCGGGCCAGGTCGTGGATCACCAGCTGGGCCGAGGAGCTCACGGAGCGCACCTTCAGGAACAGACAGCGCAGCAGCAACACCAACACCCCGCTGGTGAGGCCTCCGAGGGGGCGCCTGGGGAACATTAATTACTATAGTCGCCGCACGTTAAGCTGGTGAAAATGGGGCCCCTTCCCTCCCCCCTTACGAATGCACGGGATTGGCTGAGGTGTTGGGTGTTGGGTGAGAATGCCTTACTAAAAGTTCCGCCCTAAAAGCCCCAACACCCAACACCTCAGCCAATCCCATGCGTTTGGAAGGGGGGAGTGAGGGTCCCCAATTTTCGCCAACTTAACGTGCGGCGACTAAACTCACAATTCAATTAGAGGGACTTTCTATTATACATATTGGAACCAAAAAACAAACTACTTTACAGTTACATATATCTTGTAAGTAAATATTCCTTACATTAAGTAGGCAATCTGGAGTAATTGTGTTGACCCTGGATTATCCTATAGGCTAGTATAGGCTGCAGCCTAGGGCCCCTCAAGCTTGGGGGCCCCAAACCTGGGGTCCCTGCTAAAAGATTTCCATATATAATTTTTTTTGAAAAATGATATTTTGCATTGCTGAATAATTCATTTAACTTATAATAAAATTACAAATAATTTGAGATAAAGGGCCCCTGTTTGAGGCCCTTTATTTGAGATAAAGGGCCCCTGTTTGAGGCCTTTATTTGAGGTAAAGGGCCTCTGTTTGAGGCCTTTATTTGAGATAAAGAGCCCCTGTTTGGGACCCTAGCTGTAAATCATGGGGCCCCAGTCCATGTTTGTTTATCATCGTGCTAAACACAGTAAAACACTTATTTGTGAATGTAGCGTATATTTTGATTTTCAGCTCACTTATTTTGCTATACAATGTAAAAAAAATTCGGGTGCGGGCGAGTTAGAGGGTGGCTCTGTCTGAGGGGCCCCACAATTTTTAATTAGCCTAGGGGCCCCAAAAGGTCATAATCCGGCCCTGGTGTTGACTGATGAAAAATTGCAATAAGACTGGAATTAAGTACACAAATGGAGTTGATAGCAAGACATAAGGGCATAAATATAAGCTAAGAAAGATCAAGTGTCTGAATCACGTGAAGAAATCCACCTTTATGAACAGAACCAGACAAATGGAATGGGTTGGAGGCAGAAATGTCAGAGCAAGAAGCATTCAGGAGTTCAAGGTCTGGAGAAGCCGAGTACTATACTTAGATATTTACAACTAGAGTAAGCATTGTCACAAAGGGCTGAAATAAACATTCTGTGCTAAGAAATTAATGAACTTCTGTAACACTTAACATTCTTACAATAAGTCAGCCATACAAATATCCTTGTTTACAAAATGCCTCCCTCTTCCTCTTCTTGTGACCTGCATCGCTTTTGTTTCGGAGTAAGTTTTCCTTGCGCACCCGTGGCTACCTTACCTAACCTTACCATACCTGAACCTTACCTAACCTGAACCTTACCTTACATACCCTACATACTATACATACATAAGAACATAAGAAAATAAGGAAGCTACAAGAGGCTGCGAGGCCTACACGCGGTAGTTCCTGTGCCCATACCCATACACCCATACTATTCATACAGGGCTCTTGTATTATCCCTGAATGCCGCCTTGCTCACCTCACAATGTGCTTGAGCGCCTCCAGCACGGCTCTCACAGGCTGGCTGGACGCTGCCTCCCCCCCCTCACTCGCCCTCACCAGGCCGTTGAAGTGGGCGATCACAAGCTCCCCCTCCTTGGACGTGGCGGAGCTCTTGGTGTCCTGGAGGTAAACATAAGAAAATAAGGAAGCTACAAGAGGCCAAGAGTTTTTCCAGCTTGAATCCGTTACTTCTTGTTCTACCCTGGGCTGGTTTTTACAACATTTCTGAACAACATTTAAACATTTCTGAACATTACAAAGGAGCGAATACAGAGAATCTTTGCTGTATGGAGTCATCATCATCCTCATAAAGCAGTGGTTCTCAACTGGTGGTCCATGATGTCTGTTTTAGTGGTCCACAGAATGTTCAAGATATTTGGAAATGAAGTGAAATATATATGAAACTAAAATGTTAGCTGTGTAATATCATTTTATTTATTTCTGAAAATTCAGTTTACTTTATATCTATAAGCAACCCTTGACCTACCTTTAAAATCTACCCTTTTTCATCATATCTCTAAAGTCAAAAAGGAGATGGTCCATGATTTTTTTTTTAATTGGGCTATTAGTGGTCCATGGCTTGAAACAAGCTGAGAACCCCTGTCATATAGTCATCAATGAAGGTTCTTTACATGCTGATTTGTGATGCATGCACATTTTGGTCAGAGCTGGAGTGAGATCAGTCAAATAAAAGTGTAAAAAGAAAAATGAGTCTTTCTGTAATGGATAACATGATTAATGTAGTTGGTGTGTGTGGCTGACTCACAACATGGTGCATAACTACCTCACATTACTCAACCTTCCAATACATATATACATCACAAGAAAATAAGAAAATAAGGAAGCTACAAGAGGCCGTGAGACCTACACGAGATAGTTCCTGTTACTTAACACTACCTACATCCACCACTCTTCCCCATCCATGAATTTATCCAGACTCCTTTTAAAGACCCCAATAGACTCCGCACTGACCACCTGACGACATATACATGACATACGGCCACACACCTGACTGGCATTCTGGTCCTTGACACAGACGAGGGCGGGCAGGTGTTGGCACAGTGCCGCCACCACCGCCTGGTCCGGGTGGGTGAGCAGGGCGAGGTACTGGCTCACCATGGCGGCGGTGAGGCTGCTGTGCGTCACCACCGTGGGGAGCGCCTCCACCACCGCCACCACCACAGGGGTCTCCGCGTGGCCCAGCAGACCCAGGAACCTCGACACCAGCGTGGAGTCAACACCACGGCTGCCCACAGAAGAAGAGGAGAGGTGGTGGAGGAGGTGGAGGTCTCGTCACACACCTCGCAGTGCAGCGTGTAGGGTCTGGTGCAGTCCTTTTCCTCCCTGAAGTAACAACCATTATCACAATTGTCATTATCACTGCCAATGACGAGAAGAAGAGGAAGAGGTAGAAACTATAGAAGTGAATGGTGATGTAATAGATGAAGTGAAAGTTTTACTATCTTGGTGACATGTTAGATAGCGAGGGTGGAGTGGAGAGAGCAGTAAGAACACCGGTAGCAACTACATGGATGAAGTGGAGAGAGATGGCAAGACTGCTGATAAACAAGAGTATTCCATTGGGAAACAAAGGAAGAGTATTTGAAGCATGTATAAGATCAGTATTGCTGTATGGTTCTGAGACATGGGCTTTGACGAAGAAGTTGGAGGATGTGTTGGTTGGGTGTGATGGGAGAATGTTGAGGTATATGGCTGGGATCACATGGAGAGATGAAGTGTCTAGTGAAGAGGTGGCAAGAAAATGTGGATTGAAGGAGCTGAGTACAGTGCTGAGAGTAAGGCGATTGAGGTGGTTTGGGCACGTGAAGAGGAGAGAAGGTGGTGAGGCATTGGGGAGAGCTGTTAGAGTGGAAGTGCCAGGTCGCCGTCCATCGGGCAGACCAAGGAAGACATGGAAGCAGTGTGCTGAAGAGGATCTGAGAGCATTGGGCATTGAAGAAGCTGAAGCTATGGATAGAGATAGTTGGAAGCGTATCATGAGCCGTCTGCTGCACTGATACCTGCCCATTGTGACGTCCTTCACTGACTGACCTGAGAAGTTTTACAGATGTCAGGTTGAGCAGAGCACAGAGGAGAGGTTGGAAGCAGCGCGAGGCAGCCAGGACGGTGGCCGAGTCAGATGACAGAAGCACGGCCCCGGTAACCTCCCCGATCAGGTGCTGTCCATTGGCCCCTCGCAGCTGGTGAACCATCTGTGGGCAGCCAATTGTTGGGATTGTATAGTGTTGTTTTTTATTATGGTCAAAATGCAGTAAGGAAGCCACGCCCCCTGCCTCCCCTTCTATTCTACGGGGCAGCTGATTGGTGCATTCCTCGTATCATCACTACCAACCACAATATCTTCACTACTTAACAGCGCGTGACAACTGGACAGAGCAATCTTCACTACAGAGGGTGACAAAATTAAATATCACTTTGTAGTGAAGATTGCTCTGTCCAGTGGTCACGCGCTGTTAAGTAGTGAAGATATTGTGATTGGTAGTGATGATACGAGGAATGCACCAATCAGCTGCCCCATAGAATAGAAGGGGAGGCAGGGGGCGTGGCTTCCTTACTGCATTTTGACCATAATAAAAATAATAGACTACAGTTGTATAGGTAGGCAGGACCTATGTATATATCAAGCATGTACCTTTTTCTACTAACATATTATTATTAACCCCTTCACGCCCAGATCTTTCCTTTGCTATAAAAAATTGTATGTTGTCGAGCTATATATTTACGAAAAGTCACTTAATATACCAAACAAGTTAGTCAACAAGGGTACTAAACAGGTCATATCTATAAAATATTGCTTATATTCACTAAAATTGTCTAATGATAGCCAAACTACAATGGAAATTACGTTCTGGGTCTCAAGGGGTTAACGATGTACTCATATTTGAAGGTAGATTATTCCGGACTGCCCTGTATAATGCCAACACAGTGAATGTTAGACTCATCAACAGTCAACTTTACCCTTCCATCCACTACCAAAAACAGCAGCCAACACTGACCATAGGAAACCAGGCTGCCACCTCCACCATGGCCCCGGGCTGCTGCTCGCTGATGAGGCACTGCACCACGTGGCACCTCCAGCGCGGCGCCACACTCTCCGGCACCAGCGCCACCACACCCACACTCCCACTCCTCACTCGGGAATCTGAGGAAAAATGGGGCTGTTCTGAATGTCTCTGCATCACTCCTTTCTTCAATGTGAAAAAATTATGGGGCAATATGATGGGATTTTTTTTTAACAAAGCTCGGCAAAGCAAGGTGCTTTCATTGACTTAGTGATAAGAATCTACATTTATGGTCTTTAGAAAGGCATCGCAGTTGTCATCACAATTTCAAATAATGGGGAGACGGAAATCAGATTTTTTTTTTTTAAATCCTACCGCACATGGACTCTATCTTGGCCGCACACTGGGTGAAGGACCGCGCATTGGCCGGCTTGAGGTCCATCCAGGTGACCTCGGCGGCCATCCAGGGCAGGGTGGCCAGGGCCAGCCAGGAGTGGTACAGGGACGACTTCACCTCGCCGGCCTCCACAATGCAGCATGTCCACGCCAGCGTCGCCAGGAGCCTCAGCATGGCAACAACCTGCAAGCATGGGCGTCATCCTCTACACTATTCTAACAGATAGCCCAACTATTCTAACAGATAGCCCAACTATTCTAACAGATAGCCCAACTATTCTAACAGATAGCCCAACTATTCTAACAGATAGCCCAACTATTCTAACAGATAGCCCAACTATTCTAACAGATAGCCCAACTATTCTAACAGATAGCCCAACTATTCTAACAGATAGCCCAACTATTCTAACAGATAGCCCAACTATTCTAACAGATAGCCCAACTATTCTAACAGATAGCCCAACTATTCTAACAGATAGCCCAACTATTCTAACAGATAGCCCAACTATTCTAACAGATAGCCCAACTATTCTAACAGATAGCCCAACTATTCTAACAGATATCCCAACTATTCTAACAGATATCCCAACTATTCTAACAGATAGCCCAACTATTCTAACAGATAGCCCAACTATTCTAACAGATAGCCCAACTATTCTAACAGATATCCCAACTATTCTAACAGATAGCCCAACTATTCTAACAGATAGCCCAACTATTCTAACAGATAGCCGAACTATTCTAACAGATAGCCCAACTATTCTAACAGATATCCAAACTATTCTAACAGATATCCCAACTATTCTAACAGATATCCCAACTATTCTAACAGATATCCCAACTATTCTAACAGATATCCCAACTATTCTAACAGATATTCTAAGAGATATCCCAACTATTCTAAGAGATATCCCAACTATTCTAACAGATATTCTAAGAGATATCCCAACTATTCTAAAGGCCCCCATCCACGGTGCGATCTGGTTGTACGACCATCGGACAGATCTGGTTGGATCCAACCAGATTGGATCGTGAGTGGGGTGATTTTGGTCTGTCTGACCGACTGACAGCTGGTCGGATGCGACCAAGCAGTGTTTGGTTTTTAGATCCGACAGATCATCCGGTTCAGACCGGATCGCATCGTGAGTGTGCTGATCGTGAGGCCAGCCGTCAGTTTCGCCACTGACAGCGTCGCGAGAGGACTATCAAGATGAATTGCTTCTTTAATGAGAAGCACTTTTGGACAGAATTCATCTAATTATATAGAAACTGAATGTTTGTGGGAATAAAAGCAAGAGTAAATGGAAAATTAAGAAAATGCAACTAAAATATGGTAAGAAACTCGGGGCACAGTAGCTAAGTAGTATGTTGCAACAGTAAAAAAAAAAAACTTATGAGAGTTGCGCCGGAAATATATAGAAAATAATTGCCTCTGTGAATTGCGTGAACGCGGTGATGTTTACGCTCCTCAGTTGTGGTAAAAGATCCATCAAAAGTAATTCGATCCTGTTGCTAGACCATCTGAGAATCGCTCCACGTTTCTATCACCACCTACTGGTCTTGAGGTTACGGTCGGATCGTAGTGGGTTGGTAGGAAATCCATCGGATCAGGTTGTCGGATCAGATCTACAGACAATCGTACCGTGGATGGGGGCCTTAGAGATATTAAGAGAATCCCAACTGTTCTAACAGATATTTTAAGAGATATCCCAACTGTTTAACAGATACTTTGAAGAGATATCCCAACGTTCTAACAGATATTTTAAGAGATATCCCATACTGTTCTAACAGATATTTTAAGAGAATCCAACTGTTCTAACAGAATTTTAGAGATATCCCAACTGTTCTACAGATATTTTAGAGATATCCAAATGTTCTAACAGATATTTAAGAGATACCCAACTGTTCTAACAGATATTTAAGCAGATATCCCAACTGTTCTAACAGATATTTTAAGAGATATCCCAACTATTCTAACAGATATTTAAGAGATATCCCAACTGTTCTAACAGATATTTAAGAGATATCCCAACTGTTCTAACAGATATTTAAGAGATATCCCAACTGTTCTAACAGATATTTTTAAGAGATATCCCAACTATTCTAACAGATATTTAAGAGATATCCCAACTTTCTAACAGATATTTTAAGAGATATCCCAACTGTTCTAACAGATATTTTAAGAGATATCCCAACTGTTCTAACAGATATTTAAGAGATATCCCAACTGTTCTAACAGATATTTAAGAGATATCCCAACTATTCTAACAGATATTTTAAGAGATATCCCAACTGTTCTAACAGATATTTTAAGAGATATCCCAACTGTTCTAACAGATATTTTAAGAGATATCCCAACTGTTCTAACAGATATTTTAAGAGATATCCCAACTATTCTAACAGATATTTTAAGAGATATCCCAACTGTTCTAACAGATATTTTAAGAGATATCCCAACTGTTCTAACAGATATTTTAAGAGATATCCCAACTGTTCTAACAGATATTTTAAGAGATATCCCAACTGTTCTAACAGATATTTTAAGAGATATCCCAACTGTTCTAACAGATATTTTAAGAGATATCCTCCCAACTATTCTAACAGATATTTTAAGAGATATCCTCCCAACTATTCTAACAGATATTTTAAGAGATATCCTCCCAACTATTCTAACAGATATTTTAAGAGATATCCTCCCAACTATTCTAACAGATATTCTAAGAGATATCCCAACTGTTCTAACAGATATTTTAAGAGATATCCTCCCAACTATTCTAACAGATATTTTAAGAGATATCCTCCCAACTATTCTAACAGATATTTTAAGAGATATCCTCCCAACTATTCTAACAGATATTCTAAGAGATATCCTCCCAACTATTCTAACAGATATTTTAAGAGATATCCTCCCAACTATTCTAACAGATATTTTAAGAGATATCCCAACTATTCTAACAGATATTTTAAGAGATATCCCAACTGTTCTAACAGATATTTTAAGAGATATCCTCCCAACTGTTCTAACAGATATTCTAAGAGATATCCCAACTATTCTAACAGATATTTTAAGAGATATCCTCCCAACTATTCTAACAGATATTTTAAGAGATATCCCAACTGTTCTAACAGATATTTTAAGAGATATCCTCCCAACTATTCTAACAGATATTTTAAGAGATATCCCAACTGTTCTAACAGATATTTTAAGAGATATCCTCCCAACTATTCTAACAGATATTTTAAGAGATATCCCAACTATTCTAACAGATATTTTAAGAGATATCCCAACTATTCTAACAGATATTCTAAGAGATATCCCAACTGTTCTAACAGATATTTTAAGAGATATCCTCCCAACTATTCTAACAGATATTTTAAGAGATATCCTCCCAACTATTCTAACAGATATTCTAAGAGATATCCCAACTATTCTAACAGATATTTTAAGAGATATCCTCCCAACTATTCTAACAGATATTCTAAGAGATATCCCAACTATTCTAACAGATATTTTAAGAGATATCCTCCCAACTATTCTAACAGATATTCTAAGAGATATCCCAACTATTCTAACAGATATTTTAAGAGATATCCTCCCAACTATTCTAACAGATATTCTAAGAGATATCCCAACTATTCTAACAGATATTTTAAGAGATACCCTCCAACTATTCTAACAGATATTTTAAGAGATATCCCCCAACTTTCTAACAGATATTCTAAGAGATATCCCAACTATTCTAACAGATATTTTAAGAGATATCCCAACTATTCTAACAGATATTCTAAGAGATATCCCAACTATTCTAACAGATATTTTAAGAGATATCCTCCCAACTATTCTAACAGATATTTCTAAGAGATATCCCAACTTTCTAACAGATATTTTAAGAGATATCCTCCCAACTATTCTAACAGATATTCTAAGAGATATCCCAACTATTCTAACAGATATTTTAAGACATATCCTCCAACTATTCTAACAGATATTTCTAAGAGATATTCCCAACTTTCTAACAGATATTCTAAGAGATATCCCAACTATTCTAACAGATATTTTAAGAGATATCCCAACTTTCTAACAGATATTTTAAGAGATATCCCAACTATTCTAACAGATATTCTAAGAGATATCCCAACTATTCTAACAGATATTCTAAGAGATATCCCAACTATTCTAACAGATATTCTAAGAGATATCCCAACTATTCTAACAGATATTCTAAGAGATATCCCAACTATTCTAACAGATATTCTAAGAGATATCCCAACTATTCTAACAGATATTCTAAGAGATATCCCAACTATTCTAACAGATATTTTAAGAGATATCCCAACTATTCTAACAGATATTCTAAGAGATATCCCAACTATTCTAACAGATATTCTAAGAGATATCCCAACTATTCTAACAGATATTCTAAGAGATATCCCAACTGTTCTAACAGATATTCTAAGAGATATCCCAACTATTCTAACAGATATTCTAAGAGATATCCCAACTGTTCTAACAGATATTCTAAGAGATATCCCAACTATTCTAACAGATATTCTAAGAGATATCCCAACTGTTCTAACAGATATTCTAAGAGATATCCCAACTGTTCTAACAGATATTCTAAGAGATATCCCAACTGTTCTAACAGATATTCTAAGAGATATCCCAACTATTCTAACAGATATTCTAAGAGATATCCCAACTATTCTAACAGATATTCTAAGAGATATCCCAACTATTCTAAGAGATATTCTAAGAGATATCCCAACTATTCTAAGAGATATCCCAACTATTCTAAGAGATATTCTAAGAGATATCCCAACTATTCTAAGAGATATCCCAACTATTCTAAGAGATATCCCAACTATTCTAACAGATATTCTAAGAGATATCCCAACTATTCTAAGAGATATCCCAACTATTCTAACAGATATTCTAACAGATATCCCAACTATTCTAACAGATATTCTAAGAGATATCCCAACTGTAATGGCTAGACATTTTATAGGCATTCAAGTCCTCGTATCCCCATTGCGGGCGCGTAGCACCAGGCTTTTGTTACTACTGGGAGTTGCCAGTTAATGTTTTTCTGGTGGCGGGAAAGGATTCCAGTCAGTGGGGAGGGGTTTTAGGCTCATAGTTGCCTCCCCACGAGTAGCAGGGTGCGCTAGCAGAGACACCCGAAGTAAATTGCATGTGGTGGCTGATAGGAATTCAGGCATGCATAATAAGAAAAAGGGTATAGAAAATATGTTTAAGATGAGCCGAAGTGGCAACGCGCCACCAGCCGCCATCTTGGAAGAGGCAGGTCGACCTGGGTCGGCCCCATTCTATTGCAGGTCACGGCCACGACTACACCTCCCCCAGCCGAGGACGTCTTCTGGACCTCTCGCCACCTCCTTCCAGTTCCCCGCGTGTCTGGTGCTTGATTCCTGCTAACAGACACAGGGCAAGCCATACCGCGAGGAGAAGGAGGGCTTGGTTGGGGCAGACGCAAGCTGGGAGCAAGGAGCGATTGCTAGACAGGAAGTCGACCACGTGTGTACACCGCCGCGAGGACAAGGGCTACAGGTTCCTCGGCGAGAACGTGAGATAACCCATAACCCCTTATATCTATTCCCCAGCCAGATACCAGACAGTAGGCATATGTAGGGAAGATATTTAGGGCGTGATTGAGTGGATGAATCTTGTGTTGGGGGTGCTATTTTTGCTATGTGTAGATCTTGTAAATAAACTAGATAAGGTGTTTACCAAGTGTTTATTGTTTACCCTGTATGTAGTCCTGGACTGATAGCTTCATAGTGAGTTCCAAACAAACAACCCGAAGGTGATTTAATTATTGAGCGGTAAGTGAAGTCTAAGTACTTAAAACCCCCAGTAAAAATCTAAACCTTTACACCAACTATTCTAAGAGATATCCCAACTATTCTAACAGATATTCTAAGAGATATCCCAACTATTCTAACAGATATCCCAACTATTCTAACAGATATTCTAAGAGATATCCCAACTATTCTAACAGATATCAAGAGATATCCAACTATTCTAACAGATATCCAACATCTAACAGATATTCTAACAGATATCCCAACTATTCTAACAGATATCCCAACTATTCTAACAGATATTCTAAGAGATATCCCAACTATTCTAACAGATATTCTAAGAGATATCCCAACTATTCTAACAGATATTCTAAGAGATATCCCAACTATTCTAACAGATATCCCAACTATTTTAACAGATATTCCATCTATTCTAACAGATATCCCAACTATTCTAACAGATATCCCAACAGATATCCCAACTATTCCAACAGATATTCTAACAGATATCCCAACTATTCCAACAGATATTCTAACAGATATCCCAACTATTCTAACAGATATTCTAACAGATAAGCCTCAACATGGCAACAACCTGGAGGCATGGGAGTCTCTACGCTCTTTAGGATCAATACATAACCCAGTGTACCAGATTTTTTATTTTCATTTTTTTTACATCACTAAGTGATGTAAAAAAGGCCAAGGGCAAAAAAAAAAAATAATAATAATAATAATAAAAGAGGTAACAAAAAGCCCACTTAAAAAAAAGAGGTAACAAAAAGTCTGCTTAGTTGGCAGTCCCTATAAAGAAGACAGTAAGAGAATAAAGAAAGGGGGGGGGGGGCCAATTTAGTTCAGGAGGTGTCTTGTCACTCCTCTCTTGAAAAGATTAAAGTCGTAGGAAGGTGGAAAAATAGAAACAGTCCTAGATTAGATATTAGATAGATAGATTGATTAGATAGTCTATATATCACGCTCACCTGCTCGATGTCTTCCGTGGAGGTAATGACAGTGTGTATGGCGTCTGTCGCTGCTGTGAGCCAGGCGTCAGGCAGAAACTGAAGGCACACCTACAAAGGATACAATGAGTCTTCAGTACAAAGAATTGTGCTTTACATTACATAGAGAATAAAATACAGATAAGAAAATGCAGTAATTTGATGAATGTAAACAAAAGGAGAGTATATGAAAAACATTTAACCCCTTCACAACCAGATCTTTCCTTGGCTATAAAAAATTGTCTGTTGTTAGCTATAAAATTACGAAAAGTAACTGAATATACCAAATTAGTTAGTGGACAAGGATACTAAACAGGTCATATCTCTATAAAATATTGCTAATATTCCCTAAAAATTGTCTAATGGTACCCAAAATACAATGGAAATTACGTTATGGGTCTCAAGGGGTTAAGATTTTTAGATCTTCTCAGTATTGTCTATATTAATAAAAGCGAAAGTGTGTGTGTCTGTGTGTGTGTGTGGTATAGGTTCCGCCCCCCCTGGCGGAATCCCATCATATACCACATTTTTGAAACCAGGTTGACCAGGGGAAGGTCATAAGCCCAGTTATGAGATGATCCGATCACTTTTTTTTTCTTCTTTTTTTTAGCAGCCTATTAGCGATAATTGTGAAAAAAAGTGGGTTGTGAGAATTGAGGAAGCCTTGATGTAGGGTGATGGGTAATGGGTGAGTGAATGAGTGGGGTAATGGGTGTGGGGTGATGGGTGAGTGAATGGGTGGGGGGTGATGGGTGATGGAATAGATGGGGGGTGATGGGTAATGGGTGAGTGAATGGGTGTGTGGTGATGGGTAATGGGTGAGTGAATGGGTGGGGGGTGATGGGTAATGGGTGAGTGAATGGGTGGGGGGTGATGGGTAATGGGTGAGTGAATGGGTTGGGGGTGATGTGAATGGGTTGGCGTTAATACATACATTTCTACATCCATGATTTCAGGAAAGTTAGAAGGGGCTATCTGGAGAGTCTGTGTTTGGTGGGCCGAAGGCCCACCAAACACAGGTGGTGGGCCAAAGGCCCACCAAACACAGGTGGTGGGCCAAAGGCCCACCAATAGCCCTCCGCAGGAGCTAGCCAAAAAGTCCGCCCGGAGGGCAGCTTTGCGGCTAGTATAAAATATAAGACCAATTGTAATGGTTCGTAAATTGTTTTCATTGTTTGTGAGGAATGTGTTTTGTGTTGCGCCGTGCCACTGGTTTGGGAAAAGGCCATTTGTATGAAGAAGAAGAAGAAAAAAAATCCACTATAGTCTATTTTTTTTAACAAGGCAAAAATTTCACACTATCTTAAGGTCTCATGCTTAAAATTATGCCTGTGTTTACCTGATAATATGGTTAACTATGATAAAATACAGCTGGAATTAAGAAGAAGCGTAGTATTCCCTTCTCCTGGCATCAAATATCAGTCAGTAAGCAGCAAGGGGACAGGATTTTTTGCCTCGTTAAAAAAATAGAGTATAAGTCTGCTTATACTACAACCTACATACAAGATAGGGAAATACACATAATATTTACCTTAGACGATGGGATGTTAGTACTCAGCCATGCAGTATTTGAGATGATGATGTTGACAGCTTCAATTTGTTCTAGAGGAGCTTGAGCAGATTCTGACCACCCGGCAAAGAAGGCACTCATCTTCTGCAGGGCTGTCTTCCACCACCTGCTGAGGTTCACCACACCCACAGGAGGCACCGAGGACTCCCTGGGGACAAAAAATAAAACTGTTCATGAATAAGTGAGATAAAATAAAATAAAATAAAATAAGTGTTCATAAATAAGTGTTAAAATAAAATAAGTGTTCATCAATAAGTGTCTTAAAATTAAAATTAAATAAAATTGTTCATAAATAAGTGTAAAAAATAAAATGAAATAAAAGTGTTCAAGAAATAAAGTGTTCATGAGTTGGGTTTGATAGAAAATCAGACCCAAAAATAAAGTGTTCCTGAGTAGACTTTGAAAATCAGACCCAAAAATAAAGTGTTCCTGAGTAGGCTTTGAAAATCAGACCCAAAAATAAAGTGTTCCTGAGTAGACTTTGAAGGAAAATCAGACCCAAAAATAAAGTGTTCTTGAGTGGGGTTTGAAAATCAGACCCAAAAAAGTGTTCTTGAGTAGTTTGAAGGAAAATCAGACCCAAAAATAAAGTGTTCCTGAGTTGGGTTTGAAGGAAAATCAGACCCGCTTATCTGATAAACTTACTTCTACATTTCTAACACTAACAATAACAATAACATAGTCAATAACATGACTATAAATAGTCATGACCAATATTTTCACCCTAAATCAAATATACAATCTTGTTCCACAGTGAGCAAAGACTTACGTATCCGAATATATTCTTTTTCTGGTGAGAGGGTGTGATGGTTCTGGCTTGTGTGTGTCTGGTGGTGGGGGTGGCAGGGCTTCCAGCAGCTCAGCCACCACCAGCTTTCTCACCACCAAACTGGCCACCTAAGATTTGCAGTAACATTCATTGATAACAGTAACATTAACACCACCTTAACAGTACTACATTCTTCTTCAATATGCAAAGACCAAAATATATCAGCTTCATCACCTGCCACACCTAAGGTTTTGAAATAGCTTATGGAATGGTAAAATGTTAGCAGCAGTTAATATTTCAGAACTGGCTATATATTAATGTACTATACTCGCCGCACGTTAAGTTGGCGAAAATGGGGCCCCTTCACTCCCCCCTTCCGAACGCACGGCATTGGCTGACGTGTCGGGTGTTGGGTGAGAATGCCTTACTCCAAGTTCCGCCCTCAAGCCCCAACACCCAACACCTCAGCCAATCCCGTGCATTCGGAAGGGGGGAGGGAAGGGGACCAATTTTCGCCAACTTAACGTGCGGCGAGTATAGCGACATTTCAACAGTCAGGATCTTGCCTCCGGTACAAGGATGTTTTGGTCCACACAGCCCTCAAGGACGCTGGTGGCCTGAGGGAGGTGAGGGGAGGCAGGGCTCAGGGAGGCCACACACAGACAGAAGCTCTCCACAAGTGGCTGCCTCAGCGTCTCTGAAACACACGTTTCATATTCTTTCCTTATTCTGAAAACTTGTGAATCAGTCTCGAACTGAATATTATTTAAAGTCAGTATTTAAAAAAAATTTAGAATAAAAAAATGTAAAAATTATCTTAAATATTCGTTCTAAATTTCTCATAATTTTCCTATGACTGCATCTGAATCAGTCCCAAGTCAATGAGCTAATAAGGAATACAAGGGATCATCCAACACTACCTGGCATCTTCTGCAGAACACTGGCCGGGCTGAACACTTGGTACAGCGTCATCAGAAACTCCTCCCGAAAAAATGGAATCAGGTCTGGGATGTGTTGGTTGAGGTGCGTCACCACCTCGGCCAGGGGCGCGGCCATGGCCTGGGGGGTGCCGGGGGCCTCGCTACCTGGTGGAGGCTTCGTGTTGGCTGTTGTTGCATTGCCGGGATCTTCCTCGGAGGTGGCAAGGAGCTGTATCATTGCTCCGACACACTGCATGAGGTAGTCTGTCCTCTGCAGGCGAGAGTAATGGGAAAAACTGGTTCACAAAAAGGGTGGTAAATGATTGGAATGGACTCAGTAGACAGGTAATTAGTGCAGAGTCATTAGGGAGCTTTAAAGGGAGGCTAGATAAATTCATGGATGGGGATGCTAGTAGTGTTAAGTAACAGGAACTACCACGTGTAGGTCTCCCAGCCTCTTGTAGCTTCCTTATGTTCTTATGTGAAGAGATTGATATGAGTTGGATTGAGACAAGTGTGGTTCTACATAGGATCCTTGACCTACTATAACCTGAACTCAATGGGCCCACCTCCCTTTCTATATTCTCTTACTGTCTTCTTAGGGATTGCCAACTAAGCGGGTTTTTTGTTAACTCTTTTTTTTTTTTACCCCTTGGCCAGTCCTTTGTAAAAAAAATAATAATAATAATAATTGCTATACAGTATCTATGCATTCACACATCTCGCCATTCTTCTTCTGTTACTACATTGATCTGCCTCTTACACTATGTTTACTTTATCATTGCCCCTACACACTGCATGGGTAGTCTGTCCTCTGCAGGCCAGAGTAAAGAGATTGCATTAAGTATAGGAGTGGATTAACCCCTTGAGACCCAGAGTGTAATTTCCATTGTAATTTGGGCACCATAAGACAATTTTTAGTGAATATAAGCAATATTTTATAGCTATGATCTGTTTAGTATCCTTGTCGACTAACTAATTTGGTATATTCAGTTACTTTTACGTATTTTAATGGCTTGACAACATACAATTTTATATAGCCAAGGAAAGATCTGGCCGTGAAGGGGTTAAGGTCAGTCAATGATTAGGAAATAAATACTAAATAATAAGGAAATAAATTCTAAATAATGATATAAGTAGATTAAAGTTAGTAAATAATAAGGAAATAAATACTAAATAATAAGGAAATAAATTCTAAATAATGATATAAGTAGATTAAAGTTAGTAAATAATAAGGGAATAAATACTAAATAATAAGGATAAGTTAATAAGTGGACTGACCTTGGATTGACCCTTGACCTACTGTATGTTGCTATATTTATCCATTCATACAATTCACAATTCTTCTGATATTACATTGATCTGCATGGTCACTATGTTTCCAGTAAGTTCTATCTATAGTCTATTTCTTTTAACGAGGCAAAAATTACATTCTATCTTAAGGTCTCATGCTGAAAATGATGCCTGTGTTTACCTGATAATAGGGTTAACTATGATAAAATACAGCTGAAATTTAGAAGAAGTGTAGTTTTCCCTTCTCCTGGCATCAAATATCAGTCAGTAAGCAGCAAGGGGACAGGATTTTTCACCACGTTAAAAAAAGGACTACAGATGCACCCATTTCAGAGGACAAACTCATCAATATCTTCAATCATCTCACCCTTTCCACCTTTCCCATCCACTTTCTCCCTTGTTTAGTAGCATCACAATCAATCCATCACCCTTGCCACTATGGAATGTACTCTTTCCAAACTCCAGGTGGCATTCCTTTCATTTCCATCCCTCAGTCTTACTCTCATTAATCATCTTTAGAAACTCATCTGTAATTTATCTTTTCGTATCCTAACTTTTTGTATCCATTTTTACTCCTATAACAATCTAGCTGGTATAAGGAGACATGGGAGTCAATACAATAGGTAAGGGATGGGGTGCTAAATGACTGGAATGGACTCAGTCGTGGGGTAGTTAGTGCGGAGTCAATAGGGAGTTTTAAAAGGAGCCTAGACAATTTCATGGATGGGGATGAAAGGTGGATGTAGGTAGTGTTAAGTAACAGGAACTACCACTGTAGGTCTCCACTTGTTGTAGCTATTTAATTTCTATTTCTGTTTCTCATGGTCCATTAAGTCTATCTTTCTATCTTAAAGGTTCTCTTTTAGTTATCCTAGACAATGATATCGGCCTGTGTTACCGATAGAGGGTAATTGCAAATCAGCTGATACTTTTACATACGTGTATTTCCTCTCCTGCACTGACAATATCATTCGTAATGATCTGTCAAGAGACAGGCATTTCACCACGTTAAAAAAAGATACAGAGGTTCGCTCGCATTTCAGAGGGGACAACAATACAATATCTGGTACAGTCATCTCACCTTTGGCCACCTTGCACCACTTTCTCGCCTCGCTCTTATAGGCCATCACAACCATGATCCACACTCCTTGGCCACTAGGAATGTACTCTTTCCAACCTCACCGTAGGCCATTCAGTTCATTTCATCCACTGATGTCTTACCTCACTTAAGGCCATCTAGGAGACCATCTGTATCCAGCTTCCCTTGGCCAAGCTTTTGATCCACTGTGTACCACTATCACATCTACGGTCAAGGAGACATGGAGTCCACATCACTCTAAGGTAAGGAGACTGGAGTGCCTAATACTAGGCACAGGCAGACTCATCGTGGCCAGATACTTAAGGCAGGCAGCCATGAGGAGCTCATCTAACAAGGAGCCTGACCAATTTCATGGAATGGCAGACAGCGTGGATGTCAGTAGTGTCTAAGTACAGGAATACCACGTGTAGTCTCCAGCACTTTTCTAAGTCCTTGCAATTCTTATGTTCCGCATTCATTAAGGCTTTTACAATGCATCTGTAACTCTCTTTATGGCACAGCAGACCATTGATACCCGTCACCACTCTCGTTGCCGATAGGGATTGCACACTGTGTCTATCACTACTTATGTCCATCTTGACCACCTGACAATTGATCTTTCTTGATGTATCTGCTCACACAGGACAGGGCCACTTCCAACTCACAAACATAATTATTTTCTGGGGTTCGCTCTGGCATAAGGGGACATGGGGACAATAAAATTATGTGGTTCAGCACTCACCTCTAAGGCCACAGGCAGACCACTGGTGTCCAGCACTCACCTCTAAGGCCACAGGCAGACCACTGATGCCCAGCACTCACCTCTAAGACCACAGGCAGACCACTGATGTCCAGCACTCACCTCTAAGGCCACAGGCAGACCACTGGTGTCCAGCACTCACCTCTAAGGCCACAGGCAGACCACTGGTGTCCAGCACTCACCTCTAAGGCCACAGGCAGACCACTGGTGTCCAGGAGGCGATTCACAGCACTAAGGGAAGACACTTTCAGCTCCGTGTCTCCTCCCTCAAGACAATTGGTGATGAGGAGCCAAATGTCATCCAGCAGAGAGTCAAAGTGGCGCAGCAAGTCTCCTAGCCGAGAGAGGACCTGTGCAGGAAGGGATCAAATTATGTGAGGGCTTGCAAGGATCCATAAAGATGTTCTGGATGCTATGGATTACAAAATGATCACCTCTCTTTATTCGAAATTCAATTAATTCATATTCTTTTTACTCAAAATTCTCTCTCTTTATAACAGAACAAGAGTGTATTTTATGAGGAGCAGTCCTCTATGAAGCAAGAGAGGACACTGTGCAGGGCCAGGCAATACAGCCCTTCACCTGGCACCACGCAGCCACTGAGGCAGAATGGTGGCATGGAACACAAGCAAATAGGGATGGCCAATAGGCAGATATATATGAGTAGGGAGGATAGGCAGATAGATAAATAGATGAATAGGCAGATAGATAGATAGATGGGCAGATAGGGCAAAAAAGCACCTTAAGGATGTTGGCGATATTATCAATAACAGCCACAGGGCTCACACAATTATATTCCTATGCACATAGATGAGTGGATGTGAGCAAAAACTATTCATGCACCACATCCACTTGATGGGTCTGAAGACAAGGTGGTGGATGAAAATAGTGGTCATTTATCAGGAGAACCAGGAGCAGGAATTTCTAAGCACTCCTTAGCAAAGATTTAAAATAAATCATGAAAAGAATGAATGAAGACCTCAAAATGAGATGCATAACCAAAGAGAAGGGATAAAGAAGTCATTGGATCACTCCTTTGTAATATCTTGTATCTTCTACCTTCATTATAAACTCTTGCATATGTATGATACACAAACCCATTTTCTTTAGTATCTCAAACTATTGTATTTGTATTTGTGGTAATTTGTCCCTATTCTTTCCAGCCCTGCGGCCCTGACGACCTCCGTCCCATGAGTCTCACCAACACAATGATGGCCAGGAGGCGGTCTGGCTGCAGGCTGTCGGCAAACGTGATGGCCTTGGGCTTGAGCTGAGCACCGTCTGCGCCCACCACCGACGGGAAACTCTGCACGGTGACACTCGGAACATCAAACAGGACCTCCTTCCCCTCTGTAAAACATTTCAAACATCGTTGTCGTTTGCCAATCTTGCATTGAATAATTTGTAAAAACAATAGTAAGCTACATACTAAATTTTGCATTTCATATGATGCATTTTTCACTGATAATAGCTGTAAAAACATTAAGGTTATGTTTGCCTCACAAAACTAGGTCATCCATCATTAGCCAATTACAAATACAAAGATTCTCACGACCCAAGTATTACCAGACGGAGAACCCGAAGGTTATAGTATTGGGTCTTAGAGACAGTTGTCAGTACAGGAGATGACTATTACAAACACACGGCCAGGGAATTGAGGGTGACCCCACGGTGACATCCTGAAGAGTCCTGCACAGAGAGTCACTGCCCAGTCTTCCCTGCATGACACACACAACACATGCCGACTGTGCACTCCATCACTCTGGGCATCGGGTGATCAGCATACAAGCCAACCACAGCATGGCCCTGCCTACCACTGCTCATCAGCATTCCTCACAACAACAACACTGCCACGCCGGCTGCTTCGGGAAGGTCGCTCTTCCTTGCATATAATAACCAAACATAATTTTTGTCATACATTTTGTTTTGCTACTCATAACCCTATGAAAGAATGAATTCATTCTTACTATAAAGATATTCCTGTAATCTTTAACCCTTAACAAGCTAAGGGTATGCTTTATACACCTAAGCCCTGGGCGAAGGGTATGGTCATTTTGACGGCCCTTGCAAAAATCGATAAAAACTACATCAGCGTGTAGGGAATGTTGTAGCGCACCCGGCCATATATATTTGACCCCCCAAAATATGTCTGGGGTGGGTGGGGGGGGCTGTCCGTAGTTGAAAAATGTGGCGCAAACTGCATCGTATGGCTAGATTGGTGTCACGCGGCGAGATTTCCCGGGCGAATATCCGCCCGTATACGCTATGGGTTAGAGCGTAATATCGCGTATATCTCGATATATCTTGCATGCGCTCGCATATGCTCTTGCATATCTCGAGTTGCCATGTTGTACTACACGCACACCAATTTGTAGCCGCCTGGGTTAAAGCCCGCGGTTTTGGTATGCCTTTAAAAACCCCGCTCTTAAGAGGCCACCCGCAGCCCACCAGAGAAACCTCTTAAGAGTCCACCCGCAGCCCATGGGTTAATGCATAGGATGTGCATTTGGTTACAAATGTTTATCTGTACAAAAAAACCAATAAGATACCAGTGACAAATTATTCAGTAGATCTATTCATGAAAATGATGAAGGATAGTCACACTATCTTTGTAACATTCAGTGTCTTCAAAACAAGGCGGCGGACGGCGCAATTACTGCTCTACCCGCAAACTTGCGCCGCCTACTTTCCAAAAAAAAAAAATGGCCCATAAATATTGTATGAAAGGAGTGAATTTGACCCTGAAAAACAGCCAGAATGCATATTTTTACACCTCCAAAGGCGTGGGCTTCCCGGACCCCCGGCCTATCAAGCAGCGCCTCGCTTCCCTCGGCTTTCAATCAATCTCCACCTCCTACTTTCTTCATTCCAACTCCTACTTAAAAAGAAAATGAAAACACTGAATATTTGTGTCCAGGTCATTGTGCAGCAGCAGTGGCAGAGCAGCAAGGGTCTTATTAATGACGCAGCCATTATAGATGGAGCTTGGTGGTCATTGTGCAGCAGCAGTGGCAGAGCAGCAAGGGTCTTATCAATGATGCAGCCATTATAGATGGAGCTTGGAGGTCATTGTGCAGCAGCTGTGGCAGAGCAGCAAGGGTCTTATCAATGACGCAGCCATTATAGATGGAGCTTGGAGGTCATTGTGCAGCAGCTGTGGCAGAGCAGCAAGGGTCTTATCAATGACGCAGCCATTATAGATGGAGCTTGGAGGTCATTGTGCAGCAGCAGTGGCAGAGCAGCAAGGGTCTTATCAATGACGCAGCCATTATAGATGGAGCTTGGAGGTCATTGTGCAGCAGCAGTGGCAGAGCAGCAAGGGTCTTATCAATGATGCAGCCATTATAGATGGAGCTTGGAGGTCATTGTGCAGCAGCTGTGGCAGAGCAGCAAGGGTCTTATCAATGATGCAGCCATTATAGATGGAGCTTGGAGGTCATTGTGCAGCAGCAGTGGCAGAGCAGCAAAGGTCTTATCAATGACGCAGCCATTATAGATGGAGCTGGGAGGTCATTCCTCACAGAGACAAGCCTACAGCTGTGTGACAGACTGATGACCAGGGCTGAATGAGGGTGATGAAAGATGATCCTAAGG
>JACEEZ010004642.1:280000-327500 GCA_016584305.1 Chionoecetes opilio | reverse complement strand
CCACCCCGTGAGCTAGTGATACGTGTGACACTAGTGACAGCAACGTCACTCAACAAACACTTAGTGATACATAAATGTATATAATGTTAGTTTTAGGTCTTTATATTTATGTTAAATTGCCCTTAAAAAGGTAGCACACGACAGTGCACCTTTGGGCTTTAGTTTTATGTATGTTTATATAAAAAAAAAAAAAAAAAAAAAAAAAAAAAAAAAAAAAAAAAAGAAAGAAAAGGAAAAAGAGAAGAGAGGAGAGAGAGAGAAAGAGAGAGAGAGAGAGAAATGAAGAAAGAGAGATACAAAATAGAGAGAGAGAGTAGAGGAGACGACAGAGAAGAAGAGTCAGAGAGAGAAGAAGAACAGAGCGAGAGGGGAACGAAGAATGAGAGAGAGGAGAGAAGAGGAGAGGAGGAGAAGAGAGAGAGATGAGAAGAGGACTCGCAAAAGAAAGAAAGAAGAGAGAGAGAAAAAAATAAGTAAAGAAGAGAGGACTAAGGAGACGATGTATAACTACCGAAGTGACCAGATCAAGTCAAGTCACAACAAAACACACACACATATCAAGACCAGAGGTGATATTATCGTGAGGATAATTATGTGGGAGGAGGAAGAGGAGGGCGGGAAGAAATGTAAGGAAAAAAAAGGAAAGAAGAAGGAGGAGTGAGAGAGAGAGAAGAACAGAGGCAAGAAAAGACACAGAAGAAAAACATGAGAGAGAAAAAGGAAAAGAAGAGACAAGAGGAAGAGGAGAGGTTTAGGGGAGAACGGAGAGAGTTAGGTGAGAGAGACGGGAGGGGTTAGGAGAGGAGAGTGAGGAGGGATACGAGAGGTTTTGGAGGGAACGAGAGGAGAGGAGAAGGAGGAGACTGGGCGGCAGTGGAAAACTGGGACGGAGGAGAGATACTGGATGCGGCTGGAAACTAGAGTGTCGGCCAGGGATCTGGGACGGTCTCAGCGGGACACACTTCGCACGGTGCCAAAAACTATCCATTAGAAAAAACACCTATGTAGGCCGAAAGTAGGAACCGAAGTCCGTCACCAAGAGTTTGGCAGGGTGACGGTTCTTCAGGTGGGATATCCTGGGCTGACGGTTCTTCAGGTGGGATATCTGGGTGACGGTTCTTTAGGTGGGATATCCGGGGGTGACGGTCTTCAGGTGGGATATCCTGGGCTGACGTTTTCAGGTGTATATCATGGGGTGACGGTTCTTCAGGTGGGATATCCTGGGGTGACGGTTCTCGGTGGATATCCTGGGGTGACGGTTCTTCAGGTGGGATATCTGGGGGACGGTTCTTCAGGTGGATAAACCGGGGTGACGGTTCTTCAGTGGGTCTGGGCTGACGGTTCCCGGTGGTATACTGGGTGACGGTTTCAGGGGATACGGAGGTGACGGTTCTTCAGGTGGATACCCGGGGTAGGTTCTTCAGGTGGATATCTGGGTGACGTTTTTCAGGTGGGAATCCTGGGGTGACGGTCTTCAGTGGATACCGGGTGAGGTTCTTAACCTGGTGGGATTATCGGGCTGACGGTTCTTCAGTGGATATCCTGGTGACGGTTCTTCAGGTGGATACCGGGTGAGGTCTTCAGTGGGTATCAGGGTGACGGTTCTCAGGGGAATTGGGTGGGTTCTTAGGTGGGAATCCGGGGTGACGGTTCTCAGTGGAATCCTGGGTGCGGTTTCAGGTGGCAAACCTGGGTGACAGTGCTTCAGGGGGCTCAAGACTGACAACCACCTTCAAATGAGGTCAGTTAAGAGTAAAGGGAGAGTCAGGACCCTCCAGTCGGTAGGACTATTAAAAGTAAGTGGGCAAACAAAATAGTCATAGGAGCAGGGACCATGGCACGCAATAACTTCCAAAAACGCTACAGTGCTGGTGATTCAATATAGTATTCGGTGGCTCAACAAATAGACTTTAAGCGTTAAGTAGGTGAACTTGGATAACGATGATCCAGTTCGGAGGATGGTTTCTGTGAAATGCCAACAAAAGACAGCCTGAAGTATAAACCACTAAGTCTATAAAATTGGATATTTTTGCCCGTCTCGAATTCAGAGATGCATTCCGAAGATGCTAACACAAAGGATATATTTGCTATCTATTTTAAAATACATCACTGGGGTGGGTGACGGATCTTCAGTGGATGTCTGGGTGACGGTGTGACAAATTAAGAGTTGCCAATATAAAGGGTGCAGGGCCCTACTGCGCATTGCGCGGAAAGGCGCAACTTTATTTATCGTTGATACGGCGATATTTTTGGTTGCCTGATAAATAGGGGTCACCAAAACACAAGTATTTATTTTCTCATGTAGGTCATTTATCTATACTAGTCAGTGATAACTTCGTCATAGACCACTATACAGTGGTATATATGTATGGTTCTTTACAGCTTATTTACCATGTAGCTATGTGGCGATGAATGTGGTACCCTGTTAAAAATAGTGTCACCAAAACACAAGTTATATTATTTTCTCATTTTAGGTCATTTATTTATACTAGTCAGTGATAACTTCGATCATAGACCACTGTGGTACAGATACAGTGGTATATATGCTTCTTTACATCTTATTTACCTTGTAGCTATGTGGCGATGAATGTGGTACCCTGATAAATAGTGTCACCAAAAACACGTCATATTATTTTCTCATGTAGGTCATTCATTTATACTAGTCAGTGATAACTTCGATCATAGACGCCTGTGGTCAGATACAGGGTATATATGCCTCTTTACATCTTATTTACCATGTAGCTATGTGGCGATGAGTGGTACCCTGATAAATAGTGTCACCAAAAAACACAAGTCATTATTATTAGTCATATTATTCATATTAGTGTTCAGGCAAAGGCACATTCATTTGGGAAATGTTCTATGTTCTACTTTAATTATTTACTCTACATTCAATGTTTCCACCATGTTTTAACCCAGGATTACAATTGGTTATACATTGTTTAAACAACTATTCACCAGGAGCAGTGTTTCAGGGTCGTATTTGTGCGGGTTAGTACCTCGGGCCCAAGGGTAACTGGTGAGATCGCTACATCCGGGGTGGATGCCGGGCTTATTTGTTTCTTATTACTATGGAAATCCATTCTGTATTGCCTTGGCACTAATACAATATATAAAGAAAGTCAAACAGGAACATACTTGTCAATAATGACGCACGGGACGTTGTTTCTTACTTTTAAATATGCCTTTTTCTGTGTCACCCTTCCCGCGCATGCCTCCGACGTGGATGGGTGAACATGATATGATTACACAAATAACGCGTTGTTTTGTACAAATACTTAGCCCCCCTGTACAATACTGATTATTCAATGTACGACCAAAGTTAAAGCAGGGAACGTTACTGTATTATTTACAAACAGGAGCACAAACCTGCCATGGTGTCCTCGTCCCTTGCAGCTTGTGCCAGGTGCACCAAAACACCCGTAATGTTCATTATATATCTAACCACTGGGCTTGTGTCCTGGGATGCAGCGATTGTTCAAGTCTTCTTCTATCATTTGGGCAGCCTTAAGTGTACGGACACTTATCATTTATGACATAATTGCCATATTGCTGGCTTGGGGCGGTGGTCGGTGCGAGAGGGGGGGCTAGGGAGCAACACTAAAAACCAAAATATCTCATGTAAACACCACTGTTGGCGAGTATCTTGATGACAGCAATAGATGAGGGAATTTTTTCTATTGTGGGATGCCTCATTTGGTGAAGGATAGCAGTGTTTAACGATTTTAGACGATATTTCTATTTACCTGATATATTTGGTTTCTCACGCCACCGCGCATGCGCAGTAGGGGCCATGCAACCCTTTATATTGGCAACTCTTTATATCGTCACACCGGATCTTCAGGACATTCTGGGGTGACGGATCTTAAGGTGATCCAAAATTAGTCGGTGTCTCTGAAAACGACCGCGAAGTCCTCGTCCATTATTACCACCACGATGCCGCGGGTGAGGATTGCTTGTTGCCAGGGTATGGAGGAAGGAAATAACACCGCCACAACACCCTGTGACGCACCCCAGGGGGCTTCCCTCCCCTAAGGCCCGCTGGCTGTCACCACCTTCAGTCACAGCCTGGCCCTGGCCCTACACACAGGCCCTGCACTGGGTAATAGCTAGACACATGAAGGCAGTGAAGGAAATAAAGGATACTCACACATTGTTCGTCATCGTGCCGCGCCCTGCTCATCGCTCCCGCCAATCCGCCGTCACTCACTGGTTTGTTGACATGCTTGAGCTTGATCTTGATCTTGAGTTGGGAGTCTTGATCTTGACCTTGATTTGACGTGGCGGTGTGCACGCAGCACTACCTACCGTAGATAACAGTAAAGTCGCCAGGACAACTTTTTTTTCTGTTTACAGACGTGTGGTGGCGTTAATACTTACATTTCTACATCCATGATTTCAGGAAAGTTAGAAGGGGCTATCTGGAAAGTCTGTGTCATTTTGTGTCTTTATCTGTGTCATATTGGGGCTATAAATGAACAAATTACAAAAATATCTACAAAGTGGCTACCAACAGTAGAGTCGCCATCTAGTGTTTATTTACTGAGTGTCGTACCGCTGTCGTCGTCGCCCGAAAAAAAACGCGTAGTGAAATTTGAAATCGTCAATAGGCGTATTTTGTGCGTCCTCTTGGAAGTATAATTATACTTATTTAAGCTCTGCCCCTGCTTGCCATCACAAAATACGATTGTAGCGTTGCCAGGCGCTTCTACAGACGGAGCCGAAGGAAAATGTATCGTACATTCACTGGGAGAGCCAGACAGACCTCGCTCCCCACAAACATTTTTATATGGGGAGTTAAAAACTTTAAAGATTATTATATATGTTTCTGATGTTATATTGGTATCACTGTTTTATGTAAAACTGGCTTTATTAGTCGCCTTTTCCTTGGGAAAAATCCTTCAATAGGGTGACCATGATAGAAGTCTCCATTAAAAGAGTCAATTTAATTTCATTACCAATCCCATTTGCACCTGTCATGCACGTCATTCTCACATTTTCCTGTCCTCATTCACCCCTTAAATTTTACCCCTTCTCTCTCTCTTGCTATATCCCCCCATTTAACACAAGGGGTTGTTTTTCTCACACTCCCAAAGCATTTTTCTTCTTTTAAATTTCCCTTTTTTTTGTCATGCTTTTATCACCTTTTTAACTTCTGTACGTCATTCTGTACAACATGTTCCCCTTTGGGATTTCTTGAAGTCCTCGCTGGTGACCTTCTTCCGTCGATCGGGTTTCCTCAGCGCCATCAGACCCGCCTCCGTGCAGATGGTTAGGTAAGGTTAGGGAAGGGTTAGGTAACAGCAAACACAAAGACGGAGGGCCTCCGGAGGCCCTCCGTATGTTCTTACCGGCGGCCCGACGGAAGTGTACGACGTAGGTCCGTGGGAATTTGCTCAGAGGTCACCCGGCGGGGCCCCTCCCCGCGGCCCCCCGTAGAGCATATGACCATTTGCCGTGTTATATTAAAACTGATTGAGGAATATTTTCGGTTACACTTTCTAAGCATATTGCAGATACAGTAATGTTTTTAGAGGTGTTGCACAGACCATTAGCCGCTAAAAACTAATGGGGCCCGTACGAGAGTCATGCTGAAGGGCGAGTGACAACCTTCATTGACTGAAGAAGGGTACCATAAAAGGATATTTTCGGAACGAAGAGCAGCGACGACGGTCGTCAAAGACCCCGAAGGTGACCGTGTTTTTGTGCGACCTACGTCGCTGCTCTTCGTTCCGAAAAAATCCCTTTTATGGTACCCTTCCTGTCAACGAAGGTCGTCGCTCAACCTTCATCATGACTCTCGGTACGGGCCATGGACTGTTCAACACCCATAAAAAAATTAATAAATAGCAATATGCTCTAAGTACAAGCCAAAATATTTTTTGTCGTTTTCCAGTAATATGATGAAGAGAACCAAATCACTTTGGGACTTAGTTTATTTTTTATTACACAAAAAAATTCCGCATTAGATTTACATGGTGGAACAGCCAGCAGAACGAGATGAATGAAGATTTAAGATTTGTAATCGAGATCCATTTTAACATTTAAAATATTTGCAGGCCATACAAAAAATACAAAATTATGAACTATAAAATCAACCAGATATTTTTGGTAACCTTTTCAAAATCGAATTAGCAGGATTTCCTTTTCCCATTTTACTTTCCCGTACCTATCCATCCACCTTCATATACCACTCTGCTGTCATACCATCCTGTCTCTATAATATCATACGCCTTTCCTTTTAACATAAGGACAGATGCGCTAGGGTTGACTCCACTATATTCAAATAACAGTTTCATAGCGCCCTAAACATTTCAGTTTAATATCAAGTCCATCTATAGAGTTAGAAAACAATGCTAGGCCATTCTAAGAGCTAAAAAAAATTAGATATCGATGTGTAAAACAGACAATCACGTACTACTCTTGGGTGTGCCTTCAATAATGTCAACCTTAAAAGAAAATTCCTTGAGCCTCTGTAAGAGGTAATGAAGTGTACGACACTTTTACTCTCGGCAACATCAAGAAAGAGCTTTGGCAGCGCTACAATCGTATTTTGTGATGGCAAGCAGGGGCGGAGCTTAAATAAGTATAATTTTACTCCGGAAGGACACTACAAAATACGCCTAAAATACGCCTTTAAGAGAAGAAAACAAATTAAAGACCCAGACAGCAAGAAGAAACACGTCAGGGAGTGCTGTTGAAAAAGGCCTGACTCCCGACCCACAACTGAACTGAACTGAACTGATGATGATGACTAAAATTTTCCTCTGTATTTTTTTAGCTTCAATACTACGTTATTTAAAAAAATATCCTTGCTTTAATTAGATTCCACATGCAATTAAGTGATATTGTATAGGTGCTATTCTTTGTACGGCTTTATATAGGGTCAATAACAATAACAGGCGTCAAGAAGAGGAAGAGGAGGGAAACATCAACACAAGGGGCAAAATGTCATCAATAAGTACGAAAGAGAAGCTTTTGTCGCTCATTGACGACACGGAATTGATCTCCAAGTAAGTGCATGACCTGTACTGACTACTGCTACTACTAGCAGTACTACTACTACTACTACTATTTATCTAGGGTACTCCGTAGTGTAGTGGTTAGCACGCTCGGCTCACAACCGAGAAGTCCCGGGTTCGATCCCCGGGCGGAGCGAAGATAGATGGGTGGTCTTTCTTAAAACCCGAGCCCCTGTCCACCCAGCAGTGAATGGGTGCCGGGGTTATGTACTACTATTTCTACTTCTACTACTACTACTTCTACTACTACTATTTCTACTTCTACTACTACTATTTCTACTTCTACTACTACTACTTCTACTACTACTACTATTTCTACTTCTACTACTACTACTAATGCTGAAACACCACTATTATTTGCTCTACTACTACTACTACTGATGGTTGATAGACTGATATATTGTTAGTGCGTGACTTAATATGTGACTTATTCCGTGACTTAGGAGTGTAGTATGTACGGGTGTCTGACGGAGGGACGGAGGGTTTGGCGAGGATGAAGTCATTTCTTGGTGAATATTTTTGTGCCTAGGCCTATTGGTAGTCCTAAGTGAGTGGGGGTTACTCTGTTACTCTACAGCCCTGGGTTAAGATGCGTGCCTGTACCCGTGAACGCCGTAGTTAGGGATACGGCCGTCGTACCCCATAGCATTAGAGATACGGCAGGCGGTTGTATAGATATTTAAAAGCTGAAGTCTTTTTAAACTGTTAAGACTATAATAGGATGAGGAACGAGAGGAGAAAAATATATGGTTATAATGGACGAGAACTGCGCGGTCGCTACCGCCGTTACCACTTACGTTTTTTGTATCATTTTTTTGTTCAGTATCCTGTGCAGTAATAATCCACTTCTGCGTAACCTTCAAAACTTATATACATATTGCAGAAATGATAGAGTTGTCTACCGTAGATAACAGTGAAGTCGCCAGTTCTACGTTTCTTTGTTATTTACAGACGTGTGGTGGCGTTAATACTTACATTTGTACATCCATGATTTCAGGAAAGTTAGAAGGGGCTATCTGGAGAGTCAGTGTCATTTTGTGTCTTCATCTGTGTCATATTAGGGCTATAAATGAACAAATGACAAAAATAAAACTGAGTGGCGACCTCACTATACCTACTACAGTAAAGTCGCCAGCTAGTATTTTAACCCAACAGTTGAGTCGCCACTCTGGGGAATTCAGGGAAATTAGAGGTAAAGTAAAACAAGTCTCTCTATATATTAGCTGCGGAAGATGCTTGGATATATAAAAATTCCTCTGCCAACGTGAAAATAAATTCTATTAAAGTTTGAAAGATCTGGCAAGTCTGCGTCCTGTCGCCCGAAAAGCTATTGTTTACTGTCTTTCATCGCGCGAAGAAAAACGTGAGAAGCAAAATGCGCAACAGTTATATTTGCAGATACAAAGCATAAAACAACGCTGAAACAGGGTAGATTATACAATTATGATATAAACTACTGTGTAACATCTTCAGTGGCACATAAAAATCAGTAGTGATGCTATAATTCGTAATATTTGGCGCCTGGCGACTTCACTGCAGGTGGCGACTTCACTGCTATCTACGGTAATACTCATACAGACACCCTCCCCGTCCAGAGGCCCCCCACCCTTTAGGAGGTTGTTAGGTTAAGGTTCGGTCAGGTTCATAATCTCGCCGGAGGATCGAGGGGGGCGAAGCCCCACCGTTAGGAGGTTAGATTTAGTTCGGTTAGGTTGGGGTAATAATCCTCCCGGCAGGAGCGGACCACTCGGCGGCTGGCGGGCGGGGTGAGGCGGGGTACACTTGTTTTCAAACAATTCCGTCATTTCCCTGGTTTCTGAGACACTGACTATTATTTCCTGGCCAAGGTTTAGTGCTTTTTCTGATGGAGAGACATTGCTATCAATGGAAACGACGACCCGAGGATTTGGTGATGAAAATTCTTTAAAAAATCATTTATATTGGATTTCCAGAAAATAAAAAAACTTTCATCTGAAAAAGCATTAACCTTAGGCAAGGAAAGACTAGTCAGTGTCTCAGGAAATGACAGCGCAGTCCTGGTCCATTTTTACCAAATATATATAGATGTCTCTTCGCCCTCCTCCTCAACCCTCCAAGGCTTTGTTTTTTCTATAATTATTATTTTATTTTATTTATTATTATTATTATTTTTTTTTCAGAGAGCTCTTTGAGAACAGCATTTCCCCCAAGCAGCAGCGCCTGCCCTCCGCTGACCTGGCACAGCTGATTGAACTGCTGGTGCTGAAGGATGGCGAGCTCAAAGACACCATTCAAGTGAGACACCAATTCACCGTGCTAGTACTCATTGTAGTGTTTTAGTGTACCGTCAGTAACACTATAGTCGCCACTGCACTAATGTCGCCACCAATTCACCGTGCTAGTACTCATTTTAGGCCGACCTTCATCATGACTCTCGGTACGGGCCTTAGTGTTTTATTTTTTAGTCTACCGTCAATAACACTATAGTCGCCACTGCACTAATGTCACCAGGCGCCATATATTACGACACATTTTAGCATCACTACAGACATCTCTTCACGAATGTACTCAGTCGTCAGGTGGTCAATGCGGAGTCTATTGGGGTCTTTAAAAGGAGTCTGGATAAATTCATGGATGGGGATGAAAGGTAGATGTAGGTAGAGTTAAGTAACAGGAACTACCTCGTGTAGGTCTCACAGCCTCTTGTAGCTTCCTTATTTTCTTATGTTCTTATGTACAGACTTGTAATGATGTGTGTGTATGTGTGTGGCATTTTAGCATCACTACAGACTTGTAATGATGTGTGTGTGTGTGTATGTGTGTGTTGCAGCTTGCCAACGACCAGGCGCGCATCGCCAGCATCATGGACATGGTTCAGGCCGAAGTGGACAGACACGACCACATGATCCTGCAGCTGGAGAAACAACTCTACGACGCTCACCACATGCTGGTATGAAGGCCACTCTCCCCCTCTCTCTATCTCCATGTATTGCCTACACATGGGTCATTTATATTCTCAATCAGTATTGTTGCATTGCCTCTGATAATCTAGGATGAAACATTGATTTCTGAGTCACCCACACTGATAGAATAGAATAGAATTTATTTGCTCAGACTTTATAAATAACTAGCCGCAAAGCCGCCCTCCGGGCGGACTTTTTGGCTAGCTCCTGTGGAGGGCTATTGGTGGGCCTTCGGCCCACCAAACACAGACTCTCCAGATAGCCCCTTCTAGCTTTCCTGATGAAATCATGGATGTAGAAATGTATGTATTAATGCCAACCCATTCACATCACCCCCAACCCATTTACTCACCCATTACCCATCACCCCCCACCCATTCACTCACCCATTACCCATCACTCCCCACCCATTCACTCACCCATTACCCATCACCACACACCCATTCACTCACCCATTACCCATCACCCCCCACCCATTCACTCACCCATTACCCATCACTCCCCACCCATTCACTCACCCATTACCCATCACCACACACCCATTCACTCACCCATTACCCATCACCCCCCACCCATTCACTCACCCATTACCCATCACCCCCCACCCATTCACTCACCCATTACCCATCACTCCCCACCCATTCACTCACCCATTACCCATCACTCCCCACCCATTCACTCACCCATTACCCATCACTCCCCACCCATTCACTCACCCATTACCCATCACTCCCCACCCATTCACTCACCCATTACCCATCACTCCCCACCCATTCACTCACCCATTACCCATCACTCCCCACCCATTCACTCACCCATTACCCATCACTCCCCACCCATTCACTCACCCATTACCCATCACTCCCCACCCATTCACTCACCCATTACCCATCACTCCCCACCCATTCACTCACCCATTACCCATCACTCCCCACCCATTCACTCACCCATTACCCATCACTCCCCACCCATTCACTCACCCATTACCCATCACCCCCCACCCATTCACTCACCCATTACCCATCACTCCCCACCCATTCACTCACCCATTACCCATCACCACACACCCATTCACTCACCCATTACCCATCACTCCCCACCCATTCACTCACCCATTACCCATCACCCCCCACCCATTCACTCACCCATTACCCATCACTCCCCACCCATTCACTCACCCATTACCCATCACTCCCCACCCATTCACTCACCCATTACCCATCACTCCCCACCCATTCACTCACCCATTACCCATCACCCCTCACCCATTCACTCACCCATTACCCATCACTCCCCACCCATTCACTCACCCATTACCCATCACTTCCCACCCATTCACTGACCCATTACCCATCACTCCCCACCCATTCACTGACCCATTACCCATCACTCCCCACCCATTCACTGACCCATTACCCATCACTCCCCACCCATTCACTCACCCATTACCCATCACTCCCCACCCATTCACTCACCCATTACCCATCACTCCCCACCCATTCACTCACCCATTACCCATCACCCCCCACCCATTCACTCACCCATTACCCATCACTCCCCACCCATTCACTCACCCATTACCCATCACCACACACCCATTCACTCACCCATTACCCATCACCCTCCACCTATTCCCTCACCCATCACCCATCACCCCCAACCCATAACCCCCCACCCATTCACTCACACATCACCCCACACCCATTACCCATCACCCCACCCATTCACTCACCCATTACCCATCACCCTACATCAAGGTTTCCTCAATTCTCGCAACCCACTTTTTTTTCTTCACAATTCTCGCTAATAGGCTACTAAAAAAAAAAAAAAAAAAAAAAAGAAGTGATCGGATCATCCCATAAGTAGGCTTAAAATGTGCCCCTGGTCGACCCGGTTCCAAAACGGTGCCATATGATGGGATTGGGGCACTGGGGGCGGCACCTATCGCGGACACACACACACACACAGACAGACACACTTTCGCTTATATTATTATAGATGTACGGTTGTCATGTCACTATACATGATTCTGCCTTCAAGAGGATCTGGCAGCATTGGGCACTGTAGAGATAGTTGGAAGCGTATCAATGACCCTCTCACCTCATAACACATCATGGGAAAATCTGACCTTAAACATACAGATGATGATGATGATCACAGTTTCCCTTCCTCTAATTTATTGATCTAAGAGGTTGAGGCAATGAATAGAGATAATTAGAAGCATATCATTGACCCTCTAACCTCTTATGACATTGTGGGAAAATCTGACGTTAAACAGAAATACGTACATATAATGATAATGAGCGGCCTCTTGTAGCTTCCTTATTTTCTTATGATCTTATATTGCCTATCAATCTTATATGTGCCTATGTTATATATTTTTTGTTTTGCTCTAGTACTTAAGTTAACTCCTTGTCTTGTTGTTGTTGCTTTTTTTGTCTATGCCTCCGGGCGATAATAAAATCATTATTATTATTATTATTATTATTACATTCTTATGACTGTGTCCCCCCCCCCCCCCCCCCAGTCCATGGCGCTGTACCAGGCCCGCCACAAGATGCAGAGTATCATGCGCGCCAACAAGCGTCCCGTCAACAGCGAGGAACTCATCAAGTACGCCCACCGCATCTCCTCCACTCACTCCGTCTCCGCCCCCGACACCTGGCAGCAGGGCGACCCCCGCAGACCCTACCCCATCGGTACGTGTCCCCACTGTTATGACTTGTGTATGTCTAAGGCATAGGGTGACTTATGTATGTCTAAGGCATAGGGTGACTTATGTATGTCTAAGGCATAGGGTGACTTATGTATGTCTAAGGCATAGGGTGACTTATGTATGTCTAAGGCATAGGGTGACTTATGTATGTCTAAGGCATAGGGTGACTTATGTATGTCTAAGGCATAGGGTGACTTATGTATGTCTAAGGCAAAGTAATTCTATGAAGAAGAATTATTAAAGCATTTTTTCACCACAAATATGAGCTATGAATAATAATAGTAATAATAATAATAATAATAATAATAATAATAATAACAGTAAGACAGTATTTACTCACAGCCTCAAGAAGTCCATTGTTCCTGTAGCAGTTCTAGCCACTCAATGCAACTGGTGTCTTGTTTAACCCCTTCACGCCCAGATTTTTCCTTTGCTATAAAAAATCGTCTGTTGTCAGCCATAACATTAAGAAAGGTCACTTAATATACCAAATAAAATAGTGGACAAGAATACTAAACAGGTCATAGCTATAAAATATTGATTAGTCACTAAAAATTGTCTAATGGCACCCAAATTACAATGGAAATTACGTTCTGGGCCTCAAGGGGTTAATCACTGAGTCAAGCACTGAATGCCCATCACGGCTCACCAGCATTTCTTGACTCTAGGCCAATGGTTCCCAACCAGGGGTCCATGGTCCCCAAGGGGTCCATGGTAGAATTTCAAGGGGTCCATAGAGATTCTAAGAATCTAATTATTTTTTTATTTATTATACTAGAATATAATAATAAGAGAGAGAGAAACTTAATAACCGTTATTTTATGATGGTAATAGTAAGTGTTACTTGTGTTACAATAATTACCCTAATTCATAGTGCTAGGCAGGAGTAGCAAAAAATCCGTTCTTATGTCAGGTTGATGATGTGTCAGAAGATGCACAAGAAGAGTTCATTGAGCTTATCCATGATTCAACAGCCAAGAATGTGTTGCAGTCAAACTCCTTGTCTAGCTTCTGGTGTTCAATGATGGAACCACAGCCCAAAATAAGTGATCTGGCAGTTCAAGTTCTTTTGCCTTTTTTTTTTTTATTTTTTTATATTTTTTTATAATACATTTGTGCCTATAGCGCCGTAGGCAGTGGTGACCCAGGACTCGGATGGTAGGCTCTGAAGGTTCACTTGAGGGCTGTGATGATGGTTGGTCCTCGCCCGTGGTGGCGCAGACAGGATTCTTATAGTGACGCCTGTGATTAGAGGCTCATGCCGCCCCCCTGTGTCCTCCCATGCACTCGCAATCGAAGGTAGAGTTGATGGGCAGGGCATGTGGGTGTTCTGAGGCCACTCGACGGTGCAGAAAGGTTTTGGTTTTCTTCGGGGATCGAACTCGGGTCACCGAGAACGCCAGTCGGAGACGCTAACCACTCCGCTACTGCCTCCCCAATTTGCTTCAACCTACCTGTGCGATAACCTACCTTGTTGATGATTTGATTTTTATTTGTCTTTAAATCTTGGGAATATCTGTTCTGTTACGTGAATTTGTTATACCTAAGATTTCTGTTTTTAAAATGTGAAACTGATGTGTTTGGTTATGTAAATTTTTTTTTTTTTTTTTTATTCATACATGTGCTTGCAAGCTCAAAAATAAGGCAAGTATTTTAAGGATAGCTTTTGCGTTCAATACCTACAACTATAACAACAATAACATGACATTTTTCCTATGCATTTTACTTAAATAAAAATGTCTGCTGAACAGAACGTGTTCTGTTTTCATATGAATAGGCCTACAGCTTAATCACCATAATAATGCAAGGCATTTTACATGAACGTATTCATTTTTTTGCAGAAAAATCTTCTATTAATTTTGCTGGCTTAGCCTATTTCGTTGTAGGGGTCCACAGGGGGACAAGTGACTGCAAAAAGGGGAATGGGACAAAAAAGGTTGGGAACCACTGGTCTAGGCGGCACACAGTTACCTCCCGTGGACTGCCCTGCTAACATGGGAAAGAAACAAATTAAACATTATTTTTTACACACTGGCCAACTCATTAAGTGACAGTCACATCAGAGTGAGTGTCTCTACATACTGATACACACTCCTAGCTTTGGGGGTCAGGGAATGGGCTATGGATCAGGAATATAAATCAGGATAATTAGATATGAGGCAACAGATTAACCCTGCTTGGCGAGTAACAGTGACTTGGACAATGCTGTTATTCTTGCTCCTCTCAGTGACACTATAGCTAGACACCATAGACAGTCACTATAGCCAGACACTATAGCCAGACACCATAGACAGTCACTATAGACAGTCACTATAGACAGTCACTATAGACAGACACTATAGCCAGACACCATAGAGTCACTATAGACAGTCACTATTGACAGTCACTATAGACAGTCACTATAAACAGTCACTATAGACAGTCACTATAGACAGACACTATAGACAGTCACTATAGACAGACACTATAGCCAGCCACTAGACAGTCACTATAGACAGTCACTATAGACAGTCACTATAAACAGACACAATAGACAGTCACTATAAACAGACACAATAGACAGTCACTAGACAGTCACTATAGACAGTCACTATAGACAGTCACTATAGCCAGACACTATAGACCATCACTATAGACAGTCACTATAGACAGTCACTATAGACCGTCACTATAGCCCGTCACTATAGACAGTCACTATAGACCGTCACTATAGACGGTCACTATAAACAGTCACTATAGACAGTCACTATAGCCAGTCACTATAAACAGACACTATAGACCGTCACTATAGACCGTCACTATAGACAGTCACTATAGACAGTCACTATAGACCGTCACTATAGCCAGTCATCATAGACAGACACTATAGACAGTCACTATAGACAGAGCCAACACCACAGTGACATCAGAGAGGGAATGAGTTGTTTGCACTTCATGTTTAAAATAAAAATAAAAATATATATATATGTTGATTTTAAGATCAGGCCAAGAAAACAGGTGGGCCAGTTTTTTATGATGAGAAAGCAACCCTCTTAGCCCCTTCACGCCCAAATCTTTCCTTGGCTATATATATAATCGTCTGTTGTTAGCCATAGAATTACGAACACTGACTAAATATACCAAATTAATTACTTGACAAGGATACTAAACTTGTCATATCTATAAAACATTGCTTATATTCATTAAAAAGCATCTCATGGTAGCCAAATTACAATGAAAGTTACGTTCTGGGCCTCAAAGGGTTAAATGATGAAATTTTTGACATGCTGCAATACTGTATATTATTTTTATGATTTTTTGGGATGCCTGAATGGTTTCCCTGTTAGTCTTTGCTGGAAGATGCAAAGTCTCTCATTAGCATAAGTCTTTAGCCCTCAGATGTCTGGAGTAACACGTAGAATTTATATAAAAGCCTAGATTTTAAAAAGAAATAGGGAAAAACTGGTTCACAAATAGGGTGGTAAATGATTGGAATGGACTCAGTAGACAGGTGGTCAGTGCGGAGTCATTAGGGAGCTTTAAAAGGAGGCTAGATAAATTCATGGATGGGGATGCAAGGTGGGTGTAGGTAGTGTTAAGTAACAGGAACTACCACGTGTAGGTCTCCCAGCCTCTTGTAGCTTCCTTATTTTCTTATGTTCTTATGTAACTGTTTGGGTTATTTGTGTGTACTCTTAGAGCGTGGTATGACTTGAGTGCTTATCTTAGTGTAGCTCAGGAGGAGATGTGTTCTAGGGTATGAGCGGTATTTATGATAGGTATTTGTGGTGAGGAGGTATGCATAGGTACTTTATGATAGGTATTTGTGGTGAGGAGGTATGCATAGGTACTTTATGGTAGGTATTTGTGGTGAGAAGGTATGCATAGGTACTTTATGATAGGTATTTGAGGTGAGGAGGTATGCATAGGTACTTTATGATAGGTATTTGTGGTGAGGAGGTATGCATAGGTACTTTATGATAGGTATTTGTGGTGAGGAGGTATGCATAGGTACTTTATGATAGGTATTTGTGGTGATGAGGTATGCATAGATACTTTATGATAGGTATTTGTGGTGAGGAGGTATGCATAGGTACTTTATGATAGGTATTTGTGGTGAGGAGGTATGCATAGGTACTTTATGATAGGTATTTGTGGTGAGGAGGTATGCATAGGTATGAGAGGTATGTTATGAGAGACTTGATTACAAAATAGATCTTTATTTACACACTCATCATACACACTCTTCCTTATGTTCTTATGTTCTTATAATGTTCTTCTTATGTTCTTATGTACTTATGTTCTTATGTTAACCCTGTGCTTTGTCCCCTGGGTGGCCAGACCTTGAGATGCGGGCCGGGTTCCTGGGCCAGAATGGACACGCCCTGCACACACACTCCCACCTGGCCGACTCCTTGGCCAGGGGTCACCACGCCGGTAAGTGTGTTATACCCCCCCCCCCCCCCCCCCCCCACCCACCCCACCCACCCACCCACCCACCCACCCACCACCCACCCACCCACCCACCACCCACCACAACCGTTGTCGTGTAAGGCCTCACATTAGCAAACTTTAACAGCATTTTATGTTCGTGTTGACTCTACCTTCTGTGTTTAGCTTTAAACTATAGTTTTGATTTTCCTGTTGTTATTGACGTTAGAAATACGTATATTTCTAAGTCCCCGGCCTGCTTGTATTGACAGTTAGAAATACTGTTATATTTCTAAGCCCCGGGCCTTGCCTTGTATTGACAGTTAGAAATACTGTTATAATATTTCTAAGCCCCGGGCCTTGCCTTGTATTGACAGTTAGAAATATCTGTTATAATATTTCTAAGCCCCGGCCTTGCCTTGTATTGACAGTTAGAAATACTCTGTTATAATATTTCTAAGCCCCGGGCCTTGCCTTGTATTGACAGTTAGAAATACTCTGTTATAATATTTCTAAGCCCCGGGCCTTGCCTTGTATTGACAGTTAGAAATACTCTGTTATAATATTTCTAAGCCCCGGGCCTTGCCTTGTATTGACAGTTAGAAATACTGTTATATATTTCTAAGCCCCGGGCCTTGCCTTGTATTGACAGTTAGAAATACTGTTATAATATTTCTAAGCCCCGGGCCTTGCCTTGTATTGACAGTTAGAAATACTGTTATAATATTTCTAAGCCCCGGGCCTTGCCTTGTATTGACAGTTAGAAATACTGTTATAATATTTCTAAGCCCCGGGCCTTGCCTTGTATTGACAGTTAGAAATACTCTGTTATAATATTTCTAAGCCCCGGGCCTTGCCTTGTATTGACAGTTAGAAATACTCTGTTATAATATTTCTAAGCCCCGGGCCTTGCCTTGTATTGACAGTTAGAAATACTCTGTTATAATATTTCTAAGCCCCGGGCCTTGCCTTGTATTGACAGTTAGAAATACTGTTATAATATTTCTAAGCCCCGGGCCTTGCCTTGTATTGACAGTTAGAAATACTGTTTAATATTTCTAAGCCCCGGGCCTTGCCTTGTAGTGACAGTTAGAAGTACTGTTATAATATTTCTAAGCCCCGGGCCTTGCCTTGTAGTGACAGTTAGAAGTACTGTTATAATATTTCTAAGCCCCGGGCCTTGCCTTGTAGTGACAGTTAGAAGTACTGTTATAATATTTCTAAGCCCCGGGCCTTGCCTTGTATTGACAGTAGAAATACTGTTATAATATTTCTAAGCCCCGGGCCTTGCCTTGTAGTGACAGTTAGAAGTACTGTTATAATATTTCTAAGCCCCGGGCCTTGCCTTGTAGTGACAGTTAGAAGTACTGTTATAATATTTCTAAGCCCCGGGCCTTGCCTTGTATTGACAGTTAGAAATACTGTTATAATATTTCTAAGCCCCGGGCCTTGCCTTGTATTGACAGTTAGAAATACTGTTATAATATTTCTAAGGCCCGGGCCTTGCCTTGTATTGACAGTTAGAATACTGTTTATATATTATTCAAGCCGGGCCTTGCTTGTATTGACAGTTAGAAATATGTTAAATTTTCTAAGCCCGGGCCTTGCCTTGTATGACAGTTAGAAATACTGTTATAATATTTCTAAGCCCCGGGCCTTGCCTTGTATTGACAGTTAGAAATACTGTTATAATATTCTAAGCCGGGCCTTGCCTTGTATTGACAGCTAAAATACTGTTAAATATTTCTAAGCCCCCGGCCTTGCCTTGTATTGACAGTAGAAATACTGTTATAATATTCTAAGGCCGGGCCTTGCCTTGTATGACAGTAGAATACTGTTATAATATTTCTAAGCCCCCGGCCTTGCCTTGTATGACAGTTAGAAATACTGTTATAATATTCTAAGCCCCGGGCCTTGCCTTGATTGACAGTTAGAATACTGTTATAATATTTCTAAGCCCCGCGGCCTTGCCTGTATTACAGTTAGAAATCCTGTATATATTTCTAAGCCCCGGGCCTTGCCTTGTATTGACAGTTAGAATACTGTTATAATATTTCTAAGCCCCGGGCCTTGCCTTGTATTGCCAGTAGAAAACTGTTATAATATTTCTAAGCCCCGGGCCTTGCCTGTATTGACAGTAGAAATACTGTTATAATTTTAAGCCCCGGCTTGCCTTGTATGACAGTTGGAAATACTGTATATAATTTTCTAAGCCCCGGCCTTGCCTTGTATTGACAGTTAGAAATACTGTTATAATATTCTAAGCCCGGGCCTTGCCCTTGTATGAAGTTAGAAATACTGTTTAATATTTCCTAGCCCAGGGCCTTGCCTTGTATTGACAGCTAGAATACTGTTATATATTCTAAGCCCGCGGCCTTGCCTTGTATGACAGTTAGAAATACTGTTATAATATTCTAAGCCCCGGCCTTGCCTTGTATTGACAGTTAGAAATACTGTTCACATATTTCTAAGCCCGGGCCTGCCTGTATTGACAGTTAGACAACTGTTATAATATTTCAAGCCCCGGGCCTTCCTTGTATGACAGTTAGAAATACTGTTACCATATTTCTAAGCCCCGGGCCTGCCTTGTATTGACAGTTAGAAATACTGTTATAATATTTCTAAGCCCCGGGCCTTGCCTTGTATTGACAGTTAGAAATATGTTATAATATTTCTAAGCCCCGGGCCTTGCCTTGTATGACAGCTAGAAATACTGTTATAATATTCTAAGCCCCGGCCTTGCCTTGTATTGACAGTTAGAAATACTGTTATAATATTTCTAACCCCGGGCCTTGCCTTGTATTGACAGTAGAAATACTGTTATAATATTTCTAAGCCCCGGGCCCTTGCCTGTATTGACAGTTAGAAATACTGTTATTATTTCTAAGCCCGGCTTGCCTTGTATTGACAGCTAGAAATACTGTTATAATATTCTAAGCCCCGGGCCTTGCCTTGTATTGACACGTAGAAATACTGTTATATATTCTAAGCCCGGGCCTTGCCTTGTATTGACAGTAGAAATACTGTTATAATTTCTAAGCCCCGGGCCTTGCCTTGTATTGACAGTAGAAATACTGTTAATATTTCTAGCCCCGGCCTTGCCTGTTGTTATTGACCATTAGAAAGTACTGTTATATGTAGTATTAGGGACACCAGGTTTTGTCTTATTATTACAGTTCAGTAAATGGTTTCACTACTGATTAATTCAAAGTAATTCTAGGAAGAAGAAGGATTGAAGCATTTTTTCACTGCCAATATGAGCTGTGAATAATAATAATAATAATAATAATATAATAATCAATAATATATAAAATAGTAATAATAATAAAATATAATATAATAATAATAATAATAAATAATAATAAAAAACAGTAATATTTCTAACCCCCGTCCCTTGCCTCACCCGCAGAGCCCACATCCTGGGGGGTTCGGGGGCATTATATAATATTTCTAACCCCGTCCCTTGCTCACCTACAGAGCCCACGTCCTGGAGGGTCTCGGGGGCACCTTATATAATATTTCTAACCCCCGTCCCTTGCCTCACCCGCAGAGCCCACATCCTGGGGGGTCTCGGGGGCACCTTATATAATATTTCTAACCCCCGTCCCTTGCCTCACCCGCAGAGCCCACGTCCTGGGGGGTCTCGGGGGCACCTTATATAATATTTCTAACCCCCGTCCCTTGCCTCACCTACAGAGCGCACGTCCTGGGGGGTCTCGGGGGCACCTTATATAATATTTCTAACCCCCGTCCCTTGCCTCACCTACAGAGCGCACGTCCTGGGGGGTCTCGGGGGCACCTTATATAATATTTCTAACCCCCGTCCCTTGCCTCACCTACAGAGCCCACGTCCTCGGGGGGTCTCGGGGGTACGTTCTCCTGGCAGCCTTCGGGAGACCTCCAGGTGCATGTCGGCAACCACACGGCGGTGGTGGTGGAGAAGAAGGAGCAGGAGGACGTGGAGGTCATGAGCACAGACTCCTCCTCCTCCTCCTCCTCAGACTCCCAGTGACCTGACCCCAGCCTAGGTCACCCTCCTCCTCCTCGGACTCCCAGTGACCTGACCCCAGCCTAGGTCACCCTCCTCCTCCTCCTCGGACTCCCAGTGACCTGACCCCAGCCTAGGTCACCCTCCTCCTCCTCGGACTCCCAGTGACCTGACCCCAGCCTAGGTCACCCTCCTCCTCCTCCTCGGACTCCCAGTGACCTGACCCCAGCCTAGGTCACCCTCCTCCTCCTCCTCGGACTCCCAGTGACCTGACCCCAGCCTAGGTCACCCTCCTCCTCCTCCTCGGACTCCCAGTGACCTGACCAGCTAGGTCACCCTCTCTCGATCCAGTGACCTGACCCAGCCTAGGTCACCTCCTCCTCCTGACTCCCAGTGACCTGACCAGCAGTCTCCTTGGATCATACTGACCCAAGCCTTGTCACCTGCCTCTCCTCGATCCAGTGACCTGACCCCAGCCTAGTCACCTCCCAGCTTGCCTCCTGTTGTCCAGGCAAGGAAGGAACCTGTGTCTTGGTTCACCTGTAGGTACTAAATCTCGCTGTTGGTTGATCACAGGTACTGACCTTTTACCCCTTCACGCCCACGCTTTCTTCATAAAATTGTCCGTTTTGAGCAAACTTCAGAAAGTGACTGAATATACCCTTATTTTAGGTCGCAAGGCTACTAAAAGTCATATCTATAAAATATTGCTTATATCACTAAATTGTCTGTTGTTCCAATAAAATTGAAAGTCACTGAATTTTCAATTATGTACTGCGGATACTAATGGTCATATTGTTCTGTTTTGGTCCTCAAATTAGTCTAAACCTTATTACAAGATGGTCTGGCCTAGTATTAAGGACGCTGATGACCACACTGGGATGTTTTTTTGTTAATTTGTCTGCTTTGTGCAATTGGATACAAACTTATTTATCTAACCTGTTGAGATACAAGATTTTATGTTTAGTTAAAATTGTTGTCTACTTTTGTTCAAGTTTGTCTGCCTGTTTGGTTCAAGTTTATCTGCCTGTTTGGTTCAAGTTTGTCTACCTGTTTGGTTCAAGTTTGTCTACCTGTTTGGTTCAAGTTTGTCTGCCTGTTTGGTTCAAGTTTGTCTGCCTGTTTGGTTCAAGTTTGTCTACCTGTTTGGTTCAAGTTTGTCTACCTGTTTGGTTCAAGTTTGTCTACCTGTTTGGTTCAAGTTTGTCTACCTGTTTGGTTCAAGTTTGTCTGCCTGTTTGGTTCAAGTTTGTCTGCCTGTTTGGTTCAAGTTTGTCTGCCTGTTTGGTTCAAGTTTGTCTGCCTGTTTGGTTCAAGTTTGTCTGCCTGTTTGGTTCAAGTTGTCTGCCTGTTTGGTTCAAGTTTGTCTGCCTGTTTGGTCAAGTTTGTCTCCTGTTTGGTTCAAGTTTGTCTGCCTGTTTGGTTCAAGTTTGTCTGCCTGTTTGGTTCAAGTTTGTCTGCCTGTTTGGTTCAAGTTTATCTGCCTGTTTGGTTCAAGTTTGTCCTACCTGTTTAGTTCAAGTTTGTCTGCCTGTTTGGTTCAAGTTTGTCTGCCTGTTTGGTTCAAGTTTGTCTGCCTGTTTGGTTCAAGTTTGTCTACCTGTTTGGTTCAAGTTTGTCTGCCTGTTTGGTTCAAGTTTGTCTGCCTGTTTGGTTCAAGTTTGTCTACCTGTTTAGTTCAAGTTTGTCTGCCTGTTTGGTTCAAGTTTGTCTACCTGTTTGCTTCAAGTTTGTCTACCTGTTTGGTTCAAGTTTATCTGCCTGTTTGGTTCAAGTTTGTCAACCTGTTTGGTTCAAGTTTGTCTGCCTGTTTGGTTCAAGTTTGTCTACCTGTTTGGTTTAAGTTTGTCTGCCTGTTTGGTTCAAATTTGTCTGCCTGTTTAGTTCAAGTGTCTGCCTGTTTAGTTCAAGTTTGTCTGCCTGTTTGGTTCAAGTTTGTCTGCCTGTTTGGTTCAAGTTTGTCTGCCTGTTTGGTTCAAGTTTGTCTGCCTGTTTGGTTCAAGTTTGTCTGCCTGTTTGGTTCAAGTTTGTCTGCCTGTTTGGTTTAAGTTTGTCTGCCTGTTTAGTTCAAGTTTGTCTGCCTGTTTGGTTCAAGTTTGTCTGCCTGTTTGCTTCAAGTTTGTCTGCCTGTTTGGTTCAAGTTTGTCTACCTGTTTGCTTCAAGTTTGTCTACCTGTTTGGTTCAAGTTTGTCTGCCTGTTTGGTTCAAGTTTGTCTACCTGTTTGCTTCAAGTTTGTCTACCTGTTTGGTTCAAGTTTATCCGCCTGTTTGGTTCAAGTTTGTCTGCCTGTTTGGTTCAAGTTTGTCTGCCTGTTTGGTTCAAGTTTGTCTGCCTGTTTGGTTTAAGTTTGTCTGCCTGTTTGGTTCAAATTTGTCTGCCTGTTTAGTTCAAGTGTCTGCCTGTTTAGTTCAAGTTTGTCTGCCTGTTTGGTTCAAGTTTGTCTGCCTGTTTGGTTCAAGTTTGTCTGCCTGTTTGGTTCAAGTTTGTCTGCCTGTTTGGTTCAAGTTTATCTGCCTGTTTGGTTCAAGTTTGTCTGCCTGTTTGGTTCAAGTTTGTCTGCCTGTTTAGTTCAAGTTTGTCTGCCTGTTTGCTTCAAGTTTGTCTACCTGTTTGGCTCAAGTTTGTCTACGTGTTTGCTTCAAGTTTGTCTACCTGTTTGGTTCAAGTTTGTCTACCTGTTTGCTTCAAGTTTGTCTACCTGTTTGGTTCAAGTTTGTCTACCTGTTTGCTTCAAGTTTGTCTACTTGTTTGGTTCAAGTTTGTCTGCCTGTTTGGTTCAAGTTTGTCTGCCTGTTTGGTTCAAGTTTGTCTACCTGTTTGGTTCAAGTTTGTCTACCTGTTTGGTTCAAGTTTGTCTGCCTGTTTGGTTCAAGTTTGTCTGCCTGTTTGGTTCAAGTTTGTCTACCTGTTTGGTTCAAGTTTGTCTGCCTGTTTGGTTCAAGTTTGTCTACCTGTTTTGGTTCAAGTTTGTCTACCTTTTTTGGTTCAAGTTTGTCTACCTGTTTGGTTCAAGTTTGTCTACCTGTTTGCTTCAAGTTTGTCTACCTGTTTGGTTCAAGTTTGTCTACCTGTTTGGTTCAAGTTTGTCTACCTGTTTGGTTCAAGTTTGTCTGCCTGTTTGCTTCAAGTTTGTCTACCTGTTTGGTTCAAGTTTGTCTACCTGTTTGGTTCAAGTTTGTCTACCTGTTTGGTTCAAGTTTGTCTACCTGTTTGGTTCAAGTTTGTCTACCTGTTTGTTCAAGTTTGTCTACTGTTTGCTCAAGTTTGTCTACCTGTTTGGTTCAAGTTTGTCTACCTGTTTGGTTCAAGTTTGTCTCCTGTTTGTTTTCAAGTTTGTTTACCTGTTTGGTTTGGTTCAAGTTTGTCTACCTGTTTGATTTAAGTTTGTCTACCTGTTTGGTTCAAGTTTGTCTGCCTGTTTGGTTCAAGTTTGTCTGCCTGTTTGGTTCAAGTTTGTCTGCCTGTTTGGTTCAAGTTTATCTGCCTGTTTGGTTCAAGTTTGTCTACCTGTTTGGGTTCAAGTTTGTCTGCCTGTTTGTTCAAGTTTGTCTGCCTGTTTGGTTCAAGTTGTCTACCTGTTTGTTCAAGTTTGTCTACCTGTTTGGTTCAAGTTTGTCTCCTGTTTGGTTCAAGTTTGTCTGCCTGTTTGGTTCAAGTTTCTAACTGTTATTCAGTTGTCTCTGTTTGGTTCAAGTTTGTCTACCTGTTTGCTTCAAGTTTGTCTACCTGTTTGGTTCAAGTTTATCTGCCTGTTTGGTTCAAGTTTGTCTAGCCTGTTTGGTTCAAGTTTGTCTGCCTGTTTGGTTCAAGTTTTGTCCTGCCTGTTTGGGTTTAAGTTTGTCTGCCTGTTTTGGTTCAAATTTGTCTGCCTGTTTAGTTCAAGTGTCTGCCTGTTTGTTCGAGTTTGTCTGCCTGTTTGGTTCAAGTTTGTCTGCCTGTTTGGTTCAAGTTTGTCTGCCTGTTTGGTTCAAGTTTGTCTGCCTGTTTGGTTCAAGTTTGTCTGCCTGTTTGGTTCAAGTTTGTCTGCCTGTTTGGCTTCAAGTTTGTCTACCTGTTTGGGTTCAAGTTTGTCTGCCTGTTTGGTTCAAGTTTGTCTGCCTGTTTGTTCAAGTTTGTCTCCTGTTTTGGTTCAAGTTTGTCTACCTGTTTGCTTCAAGTTTGTCTACCTGTTTGGTTCAAGTTTGTCTGCCTGTTTGGTTCAAGTTTGTCTGCCTGTTTTGTTCAAGTTTGTCTACCTGTTTGGTTCAAGTTTTTGCCTGTTTGGTTCAAGTTTGTCTGCCTGTTTGGTTCAAGTTTGTCTGCCTGTTTGTTCAAGTTTGTCTGCCTGTTTGGTTCAAGTTTGTCTGCCGTTTGTTCAATTTCTGCCTGTTTGTTCAAGTGTCTGCCTGTTTGGTTCAAGTTGTGCCTGTTTGGTTCAAGTTTGTCTGCCTGTTTGGTTCAAGTTTGTCTGCCTGTTTGGTTCAAGTTTGTCTGCCTGTTTGGTTCAAGTTTGTCTGCCTGTTTGGTTCAAGTTTGTCTGCCTGTTTGGTTCAAGTTTGTCTACCTGTTTGGTTCAAGTTTGTCTGCCTGTTTGGTTCAAGTTTGTCTGCCTGTTTGGTTCAAGTTTGTCTGCCTGTTTGGTTCAAGTTTGTCTGCCTGTTTGGTTCAAGTTTGTCTGCCTGTTTGGTTCAAGTTTGTCTGCCTGTTTGGTTCAAGTTTGTCTGCCTGTTTAGTTCAAGTTTGTCTGCCTGTTTGGTTCATGCTTGTCTACCTGTTTGGTTCAAGTTTGTCTACCTGTTTGGTTCAAGTTTGTCTACCTGTTTGGTTCAAGTTTGTCTACCTGTTTAGTTCAAGTTTGTCTACCTGTTTGCTTCAAGTTTGTCTACCTGTTTGGTTCAAGTTTGTCTACCTGTTTGGTTCAAGTTTGTCTACTTGTTTGGTTCAAGTTTGTCTGCCTGTTTGGTTCAAGTTTGTCTACCTGTTTGGTTTAAGTTTGTCTACCTGTTTGGTTCAAGTTTGTCTACCTGTTTGGTTCAAGTTTGTCTACCTATTTGCTTCAAGTTTGTCTACCTGTTTGCTTCAAATTTGTCTACCTGTTTGGTTCAAGTTTGTCTACCTGTTTGTTTCAAGTTTGTCTACCTGTTTGCTTCAAGTTTGTCTACCTGTTTGGTTGAAGTTTGTCTACCTGTTTAGTTCAAGTTTGTCTACCTGTTTGCTTCAAGTTTGTCTACCTGTTTGGTTCAAGTTTGTCTATCTGTTTGCTTCAAGTTTGTCTACCTGTTTGGTTCAAGTTTGTCTACCTGTTTGGTTCAAGTTTGTCTACCTGTTTGGTTTGGTTCAAGTTTGTCTACCTGTTTGGTTTGGTTCAAGTTTGTCTACCTGTTTGGTTTGGTTCAAGTTTGTCTACCTGTTTGGTTTAAGTTTGTCTACCTGTTTGGTTCGTTTGTCTGCCTGTTTGCTTCAAGATTGTCTGCCTGTTTGGTTCAAGTTTGTCTGCCTGTTTGGTTCAAATTTGTCTGCCTGTTTGCTTCAAGTTTGTCTGCCTGGGAAGAGAGGAGAGAGAGGAGAGGAGGAGGAGAGGAGAGAAGAGAGAGAGACAGAGAGAGACGGAGAGAGAGAGAGAGAGAGAAGAAAAAAAATGAACGTAGATGATTAGAAGAATACGTAAGAGCATGATGAAAGGATGCATTGTGAGACACAGAAGACACACGTGTTAGTAGTATGTGTACTCTATGTACTACATGGGGAGGGGGGGGAGAGGGTGGGGTGGGGGTGGGGTGGGTGGGGGTAGGGGGGGGGGTAGGTGGTGGTGGTGATGAGTCTTTGGTATGTATGTTGCTTGTTGTTGTGCCATGTGATGTTTGATGGGTGTTTGGTTTGGTGGGGTTGTGTCGTGTGTGGTGTGGTGTGTGTTTGTGTCTGTATGTTGATGGGGTGGTGGGTGGTGGTGGGTGTGTGGTGGTGGTGGTGGTGGTGGTGGTGGTGTGTGGGGTGGTGGGTGGTGTGTGGGGTGGTGGTGGTGGGTGGTGGTGGGTGGTGGTGGTGGTGGTGGTGGTGGTGGTGGTGGTGGTGGTGGTGGTGGTGGTGGTGGTGGTGGGGATATAAATACGTAATATTTGATGTTTTAATCGTTGTTATGCATTCTGAAGTTATGAAGGTTGTTTTGTACTTTGTTATAATTGTTGGTGCTTTTATATATGATTCATTACATAATTACTGATTTTATGTGTAAGTTTCATAATATCTGCTCTTCTCTCTCTCTCTCCCCCTTATAGTATTTTCACAAACACAATCACAAAACCACAAACACAGGTAATGGCGTGAACAAGGTGTGAATGCAGTATTGAACAATATATAAAGCGCTCCTCCTCTTATCCCTCCTTGTACTCCTCATTCCCCGCTGCCACCTCCTCGTCCTCGTACCTCGGCTTTTCCCTCTCCCCTCACAGGTCCACCTTCCCCCCCCTCCTACCTCCTCTAATTCCTCCTCCTTCTCTTCGTTTTCATTACTCTTCTCTTATTTTCTCCTCCATCTTTCTCTCGCTCACATTATTCTCCTCCTCTGCCATCTCGTTCTCATCATTCTCCTCTTTCTGCATATCCTCCTCCATCTGATTCTTCTTTTCATCACTACTCTTTTTCCTCCTCCTCTTCCTCCTCTTTGCCCTCATCGCTTTCCAATGTTTCAATCATATCTTCCTCACCCTCCATCTCCTCCTCCTTCTTCTCCATATCTTTATCGTTCTCTATTTTTTCCACCTTCATCTCCTCTTCGTCATCGCTCTCTACTTTTTCCTCCTCCTCCTCCGCCTCCTCTGTTTCCTTCACCTGTATCCACCTGTCACAATTATCCATCAGCCCAAATTAATGAAATAACTTGAATATCTCCACTGTGTGTGTGCGAGACCAAGTTGTTATTTTTCTCTTCTTCTTTCCTCAAAAATATCGCAACAGGTAGGCGGACCATTACCTGTGACCGCCGGTGTATTCAGGTGGTTATTTTGTTCCTATTAATCAAGGTCAGGAAGAGCGGCAGGTTTTCTTAATTAGTGTTGTTAGGTTCTAAAAGATGAAAATTTTATTTATAAATATTATTTAATGTAGCCCAATATTGTTAACCATAATTAGGTCCATACAGCCATTAAAATATACATTAATTCCAACACACCAGTTAATGGACGAGAAATGATTCCGGATTATTCTCTTTCTCTCTCTCTCTCTCTCTCTCTCTCTCTCTCTCTCTCTCTCTCTCTCTCTCTCTCTCTCTCTCTCTCTCTCTCTCTCTCTCTCTCTCTCTCTCTCTCTCCCCTTCATATGTTTTTTCCTGTTACTTTATCATCCTTCGGATTCTACTTGAAGGTTTGAAGGGTCATTGAACTCAGTGACCCCAAGCGGGGCATGGGAGTACAATACATAAATCATCGTGGAGTACAGACAGCGCTTAAGAACTAACATTACAAATAACAAAAACTATTGTTCCTTAAAGTAGGTTACAATTACTCGAATTAATTTGGCAAAATTTTACAATTTGCTATAATTTTTACTATTGAATAAGTCACGTATCTTTATGACATTTACATTAGTATAATAATATCTTTTAATGTATTTCATTCTGCTATCATTAAAGAAAGGACATTTAAATAAATAATGAATTTCATCTCCTATATCATTGGTATCACATAAGGTACAACTTCTCTCCTCCAAGTCAACATTGCTATACCTACCTGTAACTATAGGTAAGCTATGATTGCCACACTTAAACATACATATACTGCTGGAGTATTGCTTGGGTAGAACTGACAAATAATTTTGTAACTGTACATCTGTGGTCATCATTCTGTAGTTTATACATGCTAAATTTCTATGCAATTCCTCCGACCATTTTTGTTTGTGTATATCAGAAGTTCTTAATCTAAATGAATTTTTCAGCCAGTTGCCATTAATATTTTCATCCTGATTAAATATGTTTGACATTGCATTGAAGTTTAATAGTTTAATTATCTGTACTAGCCATGGGGACTTATAGATATCTAAGTCATGCATATTTTTGATAAATTTGTATAGAATATTTGAAATCTTACTTTCATTACCATTAGCAATTTGATACCAAAAATGTATCATCCTGTTTTCTATTAATTCTAAGGGCTTACTAAATCCTGTTTCACCCTATAATGCGTGGTGGGATGCGTGGTGTGTCGCTGCAGGGTTTCCGCAGCGTGGACCACGAGGAAATGAAAGGGGTATTGCAAGGCCTCTCCTCCAGTGAGGCTTTGGGTATGGATGGGCTCCCTTCTGGGGCATTTAAGTGTGCGCCCCCCAGCCTGGTTACATGGCTCTGTCTCTTCATCAATGCCTGTGTGGTCTTGGCAGTGCTTATAGTGCCTTTACTGAAGAGCAAAGTGAAGGACCCTGCTAACTCTGGCAATTACTCTGGCAATGTATCCAATCACATAAAAAAGCGGTTAGGTGGTTAGCATACAAAGCTCACACACAACAGGTTTGACAAGACGAGGTGGCCGAGAGGTTAAGGCGTTGGACTGCTAATCCAATACGGTCTCCGTGCGTGGGTTCGAATCCCATCCTCGTCGCAGTACGACCAGTTCTGACTTACGTATTTAATTTAATTTATTATTTTTTTTATTTATTACCACATGTAGGTCTCACGGCCTTTTGTAGCTTCCTTATGTTCTTATGTTCTTATGGCGCGAGTTCGATTTCCTGACCGAGCGAAAGACAATCTAGCCTTTTTTTTCACATCACCACAAAAATAGAAGAAAAAAAAACGTGAAATATACAGAAAGTGCCACGCGGCAACACTGCATTATTATAGGATTAAATATAAAACACCGGGATGATTATATTATATATGTTAAACACCTTAGTTTAGCATAAATACACCCATAATTAGGTCCATACAGCCATTAAAATATACATTAATTCCAACACACCAGTTAATGGACGAGAAATGATTCCGGATTATTCTCTCTCTCTCTCTCTCTCTCTCTCTCTCTCTCTCTCTCTCTCTCTCTCTCTCTCTCTCTCTCTCTCTCTCTCTCTCTCTCTTTTATCCCTTATTTTCACCTTTTTGTTCTTGTCCTTTTTTCGCTATCGCCATATCTTCCATTTCTCTCTCTCTCTCTCTCTCTCTCTCTCTCTCTCTCTCTCTCTCTCTCTCTCTCTCTCTCTCTCTCTCTCTCTCTCTCTCTCTCTCTCTCTCTCTCTCTCTCTCTCTCTCTCTCTCTCTCTCTGATAGTGCATCGAAAGAGGATTGCTTGACGAGAGAGGATGGACAAAGAAAAGCATGAATATAAACTAAGAGAAATGCTTTAAGGATGTGAGGAGATTTGCCTTCACCAACACGCTGGGCAGGCTGGGAGGCAGAGAGGGGGCGCGCACACACCCTCTTATACACTAGATCACGTATTAGCTAGGCTGTCAGGATAACGCCATCTTAGTATCAGTGACACACATACACACACACACACACAGACGGATAGATAGATAGATGATAGAAAGGTAGATATTTTATTGTCCACGATAATGTAAACACACACACACACACACACACACACACACACACACACACACACACACACACACACACACACACACACAAATGTTGAACATTTCAATAATATAGATAATTTCTTGCTAGATTTTTCTGTTGACTATTTTCATTTGTTGTGTGGTGATTTCAATGCCCATACAGGTACTTTCCCTGACTAGTTACCCTAAATGAAGGTTTTCATGATGATGGAAATGCAATAGTTAACCAGCCTGATGCTTTTATTGACTTGAAGGAGTATGAAAGAGACAGCACAAGATATTCTCAGGATTTGTCTTGTGATGGAAGTACATATGGGAAAAAATTATTAGAACTCTGTAAAAACAACCAGATATGTATATTCAATGGTAGGAAAGGCGAAGATTATAGAGTTGGTAAGGCAACAACTGTCTATTCCACTGTGGTTGACTATATCATAGGATCACCATATCTTTTTAGTAGAATTCAGAATTTCAAGGTTATGGATTTTGACCCCCTGCTATCAGGGAAGCTGTTAAGCTTCACCTCCGTCGCTACAACAACCACCATCACCATAACCACCACCATCACTACAACAACCACCACCACCACCATCACCACAACCACCACCATCACTACAACCACCACCACCACCACCACCGCCATCACTACACCATTTTTTGTATAATTTTTTTTTAGAACTTTTTTCAAGAACAATTTAGCTCTTTTCTTTTCTATGTAAAAAGTAAAGAAAATCAAAGAAGGAGATGGTGAAGGTTAGGTTGGGTTAGGTCAGGTTGTAATAGAAATATTTTAAGGTGAGGCATAGAGCACTGTATACCTGGACTGCGCACGGAATATCGGCCTGTCGCACAAGGGCCTGAAGTCGGAGGGCCGCTCGGATTCATATATATATATATATATATATATATATATATATATATATATATATACGGATCATATAGACTGGTTTATCAGTATATATGATATACTGTAATCTTCGTAAATGTTTGTTCTATAATATTATCAAATAAAAAACTGTCAAACACGCTAAAGAAATGCCATTACGAGACTGAAGAAATATGCATTCACTTCAACTCTTCGCCATTTAAAGCTTTGCGAGTCAACTTTTATCATGAAGGTTATCAATAGAAGCGCAATTTTATTAGCTTTCCATTGCTATATTTCGTTATCTGATAAATTAATTAGAACCATGCGCATACATTAGCGTTAAATAAATAAATAAAATCATCAATCAGGTAATTTTCCCGATTGATGAGGTTATTTATTTAGTCAACGCTAATTTATACATGGTACTAATTCATTTATCAGAAAACGAAATCTATAAGTAAATAAATAACATCATCAATCGGGAAAACTACCCGATTGATGATTTTATTTATTTATTTAACGCTAATTTATGCATGGCTCTAAGTAATTTATCAGATAACGAAATATAGCAATGGAAAGCTAATAAAATTGCGCTTCTATTGATACCCTTCATGATAAAAGGTGACTCGCAAAGTTTTAAATGGCGAAGAGTTAAGTAAATATTAAGTTCATGCATATTTCTTCATAGTCTCGTAATGTCATTTCTTTAGCGTGTTTTACTGTTTTTTATTTGATAATATTATAGAACAAACATTTCCCCCTCCCCCTCCCCCTCCCCTCCCCCTCCTCCCCTCCCCTCCACTAACAGTGAGCGCGTGTTTCCCTTCTCCCCCTCCCCTTCCCTCCCCAACCCACTCCCCTCCCAGCGAGTGTTTCCCACCTCCCCTCCTCCCCTCCACTAACAGAGATAAGATAAGAAATTCATCCTATCTAGACACTTTGCAAGTACCAACTACAAGGTTATTGACTATACAAAGCGCCGCCACGTCAGCACGAACTAGGCGGACTCGAACCGCTGACCGAATGCACAGGGACGCTGCACATTGCGAACTCACGTCTCTACCAACCTTGCCACCCCTCCTCCCCTCCACTAACAGGAAGTGCCACGCGGCACACTGCATTATTATAGGATTAAATATAAAACACCGGGATGATTATATTATATATGTTAAGCACCTTAGTTTAGCATAAATACACCCATCATTAGGTCCATACAGCCATTAAAATATACATTAATTCCAACACGCCAGTTAATGGACGATAAATGATCCCGGGTTATTCTCTCTCTCTCTCTCTCTCTCTCTCTCTCTCTCTCTCCCTCTCTCTGATAGTGCATCGAAAGAGGATTGCTTGACGAGAGAGGATGGACAAAGAAAAGCATGAATATAAACTAAGAAAATGCTTTAAAGATGTGAGGAGATTTGCCTTCACCAACACACGCTGGGCAGGCTCGGAGGCAGAGAGGGGGCGCGCACACACCCTCTTATCGAGACCACCGAGAGACAAGGCCTGGTGGATCGCCCGTGACGTCACACCATAAGGATACAACCCTCTCCGCTCCCCGTACAAGTTTACCTACCTAATATAATGTTTATCAGTATAAAAGATATACTGTTATCTTCGGAAATGTTTGTTCTATAATATTATCAAATAAAAAACCGTAAAACACACAAAGAAAATGCCATTATGAGACTTTCAAGAAATATGCATTAACTTAAACTCTTCGCCATTTAATATTTTGCTCGCAAACATTTTACATGGAGAATATCAATAGAAGCGGAGTTTAATTAGCTTTCCATTGATATATTTCGTTTAGTGATAAATGAATTAGCGGCATGCATAAATTAGCGTTAACTAAATAAATAACATCATGAAATCGGGTAATTTACCCGATTTCATGATGTTATTTATTTAGTTAACGCTAATTTATGCATGCCGCTAATTCATTTATCACTAAACGAAATATATCAATGGAAAGCTAATTAAACTCCGCTTCTATTGATATTCTCCATGTAAAATGTTTGCGAGCAAAATATTAAATGGCGAAGAGTTTAAGTTAATGCATATTTCTTGAAAGTCTCATAATGGCATTTTCTTTGTGTGTTTTACGGTTTTTTATTTGATAATATTATAGAACAAACATTTCCGAAGATAACAGTATATCTTTTATACTGATAAACATTATATTAGGTAGGTAAACTTGTACGGGGAGCGGAGCGGGTTGTATCCTTATGGTGTGACGTCACGGGCGATCCACCAGGCCTTATCATCTCGGTGGCCACGCTCTTATACACTAGATCACGTATTAGATAGGCTGTCAGGATAACACCATCTTGGTATAAGTGACACACACACACACACACACACACACACAGACACACACACAGACACACACACACACACAGATAGATAGATAGATAGATGATAGAAAGATAGATATTTTAATGTCCACGATAATGTAAACACACACACACACTCTTGTTTGTTTTTTTCTTGTTTGTTTTGTTTAGAGGATAATGCCTCAGAGCCATAGTGATCTACCGCTGCTGCATATTAGTTTGGCCGAAGCCACCACCGGGGGGGAGGTTACAAACCCCCGCTGGCACCGGTAACCATTCACTGCTGGGGGGGACAGGGGCTAGGGATTTAAGAAAGACCACCATCTATCTTTCGCTCCCCCCGGGGAGCACACACACACACACACACACACACACACACAAAACACACACCCCACAACACACACACACAGTAATTTATCGTTAATCACTATTTTAAATTACTGAGCGCATGAAGCTAAATTCTGCCACTGTTATGTTACAAAAAACGACCAAGACAACGTTATTAATGGGTAACTCAAGTAATCAGGGCCGGTAAAAGGGAAATATGGTAAAAAAAAAAAAACATTTCTATTTATTTGTATCTCGATTTGATTACTACAATCTTATATCCTATACATCATAAATCGAAAAAATGATTAAGGTTTATAATCCCAAGTCTAATACATTTTTTCTATCTCTTATTATCTCCATGTTTATTAATGATAATTTCATATTGCTTTTTTGACATCATACGAGTAGTCTTGGGTTCCTAATTTTATTGTTATTTTTTTTCATATATTTTTTTGTCGATATCCTTTGTCATTTTTACTTTTTATATCAAACTCTTCTTCTGTAAACCCTTTTTTCTTTGTTTTTTTCTTGTTTTTTTTGGTTTTGTGTAAGGTGTGTGTAAGGTGTTTGTAAGGTGTTTGTAAGGTGTGTGTAAGGTGTTTGTAAGGTGTGTGTAAGGTGTTTGTAAGGTGTTTGTAAGGTGTTTGTAAGGTGTTTGTGTGTAAGGTGTTTGTAAGGTGTTTGTAACGCGAAACTCCATAGTTTCAGGTCTAAAATCCTTAATCCAATAAGTAAGTCAATCGAAATCACACCATTTTTCGTCTATATTCTCAAATCCTTTTATTCTTGCGTCTTGAAAACATGACAGGGATGGGGGCAGGACCAATTAAATACTTTTATTATATATTTTGTTATAGACAGATCAAACTAAACAAACTCCAGGACTAAAGGGTTTTTTTCTCCCTTCACGCCCAGATCTTTCCTTTGCTATAGGAAATCGTCTGTTGTTAGCCATAAAATTTCGAAAAGTAACTTAATATACCAAATTAGTCAGTCGACATGGATACTAAACAGGTCATAATCTATAAAATATTGATTATATTCACTAAAAATCTTCTAATGGTACCTAAATTACAATGGAGATTACGTTGGGGTAAAAAGGGTTAACAAGCCTCGTCATTGGTCGGGCGGGTATCAGTCCAACGCGGTGATTGGATGGCTGCCCTGCACACCCATACTACATTTTCTATGCGCTGAGTAATATTGCATCATCGTTCACTTACACGCTCTTCATAAAGCATCGTGTTATTTCTTTCACCTGCGATTCGATACGATAAAAGTGCACTGCTAGATTACTCGATTAAATTTACAGTCGGGTTTGTGTGTGTGTGTGTGTGTGTGTGTGTGTGTGACTGAGTGAGTGTGTGTGTGTGTGACAGTCTGTGTGTGTGTGTGCGCGTGTGTGTGTGTATTCATCTAGTTGTATTCATCTAGTTGTATTTTACAGGGCCTGAGCAACGCTCGTATGGCCCTGTCTCCATATCAACATTTTTTTTATCATTCATCCTTAGTGGTTAGTGTTGGCCGAAGCCAGCACCCCGGAGAGCAGGTCACAAACCCCGGCTAACACCCGGTACCCATTTAATGCTGGGTGGACAGGGGCTGGGGTTTTAAGGAAACAGCCCATATGTTTCCGCTCCGCCCGGGGATCGAACCCGGGACTTCTCGGTTGTGAACCGAGCGTGCTAACCACTACACTACGGAGTACCCTGTGTGTGTGTGTGTGTGTGTGTGTGACAGTGTGTGTGTGTGTGTGTGACAGTTTGTGTGTGTGTGTGTGTGTGTGTGTCACCAGATGTCACCACCTCCTCCAGTCCTCGTCCCTTTAAGAGCCTGATTTTCAAGTGTTATTATTGTTTTTTTTACTCATAAGAACATATGAAGATAAGGAAGCTACAAGAGGCCGGGAGACCTACACGTGGTAGTTCCTGTAACCCTTCCTTTCCTTTTATTTTATTTTGTCCTCTCACGGCCAGCTGTGAGGTGAATAACATCTCATCCCCTCAGCGCCGCACAACATAACAACCAATACCAATCACTTGCCACTCATAACTATCACTCAGAATAATACATCGTTCGTTGCCATTCTTATTCTCTAGTAAACAAACACTCCAGATATGACAGGTTAGGTTAGTTTAGGTTAGTTAGGATGTATAGGTATAGGCAAAGACTACTGTATATGTATAGAGTAGTCTTTGGTATAGGCTGTAGGCAGTGGTGGGCGCCGTTAATTAAAAAGTTAACTTCGTCAACCGTTAATCCGTTAACCAAAAAATTAACTTCGATAACCGTTAATCAGTTAATTCTTTAAAAATGTAACGGAAGTTATCGATAAACCGTTAACGTTAATTTTTATTATAGAAAAAAAAATCAGTTTTTGCTCTAAAAACACCTTTGAAAAGTGCCAAAACTATAAGATCTGCCTTTATGGGGTTTTTCAGGGCTTTAGAACCCAAAAACTATAGTTTTTTTTTTGCTTTAGAGTCAAAAAAGGCAGATTTTATAGTTTTAACTTTAAAAAAAACCTAAAAAAGGCTGATTTCATAGTCTTGGCCCTGTTTTAGGTTTTTAAAGGCTTTTAGAGCCAGAAAAGGGTGAAAAAAAAACTAATAAGTGGCGTTATATCGGGGTTGAAAGAATGACGCGTACAATATTATATATGCTAAAACTCTACATCTGTATTGAAAATCTGAAAATAATAGAAACTTTTAAACGTTTACCGGTTTTTATGAAATTTTTGGGTTAGCGGACTTGAGTTAACGGAAGTTAAATGTAACTGAAGTTAATTAGCCCGATAACGATTTCCAAAGTTAACTTAAAAGTTAAATCGTTAACGAAAATGTTAACTTCGTTGATTAACGGATTAACGGTTTGGTGCCCACCTTTGGCTGTAGGTATACGAGTTGTAGGTTGTAGGTTAGGTTGGTGCATTGTATTATTAGGTTAGGTTGGTGCATTGTATTATTAGGGTAGGTTGGTGCATTGTATTATTAGGGTAGGTTGGTGCATTGTATTATTAGGTTAGGTTGGTGCATTGTATTATTAGGTTAGGTTGGTGCATTGTATTATTAGGTTAGGTTGGTGCATTGTATTATTAGGTTAGGTTGGTGCATTGTATTATTAGGGTAGGTTGGTGCATTGTATTATTAGGGTAGGTTGGTGCATTGTATTATTAGGTTAGGTTGGTGCATTGTATTATTAGGGTAGGTTGGTGCATTGTATACGAACGTGTAATCATTGAACGAAAAAGAACAACACCAACAATAACACGCTAACCTATCGCATCACTCGTGTATCCTCTCATCAACATTCGTGGAGTTATGTTACATGAAATCATCGCTTCCAGGAATATTACGTTTATGCTTCAGATAAATCGAGTCAAGCATTGTCATCACATTGTCACCGTCATATCTGGAGTGGGTTTTTTTTTCCAAAGGACTGGCCAAGGGCAAAGAAAGAAGCAACAAAATGCCCGCTTAGTTGCCCGTCCCTATAAAGAAGACAGTAAGATAGTAAAGAAAGGGGGGTGGTGGGCCAATTTAGTTCAGGAGGTGTCTTGTTACTCCTCTCGTGAAGAAATTTAAGTCTTAGGAAGGAGATATCTAGAGTGTTTACCTGTGTCAGTTATCATCAGTTTTCTCATCAAGCCTTAACGGGCTCTATGAATTCCTTCATTCTAATTGGCTCTATTTTACCTGCCCTGCTGTAAAAGGTAACAATGTAATTAGTCTATTTGCTCCTCAGGTACTGACATAGCTTCCAAACACGTATGCTTTAACCCCTTCACGCCCAGATCTTTCCTTGGCTATAAAAAAATCATCTGTTGTTAGCCATAAAATTACGAAAAGTAACTGAATATACCAAATTAGTTAGTCGTCAAGGATACTAAACAGGTCATGTCTATGAAATATGACTTATATTCACTAAAAATTGTCTAATGGTACCCAAATTACAATAGAAATTACGTTCTGGGTCTCAAGGGGTTAACTAACATCATCGTTTACTTGCTTGAGATACCTACGTAGCAACAAGATCCGATGTTAAGTGATAATATCCAATCCTGTTATGGCATTGGAACACTTATAACATCGGCTTGGCAGGGCTGAAGGAGAACAATTTGATCCTGTATATCGTGTAATTTTTTGTAGTAGAGTTGAACGCCCTACCGTAGATAACACTATAGTCGCCACGGTGCACTAATGTCGCCAGGTGCCATATATTACGAATTTTAGCATCACTACTGACTTGTATGTGTCACTGAAGACAGGTACATAACATAAACTACTGTACATGCCTCTTCCGTGGCACTTACAAGTCTGTAGTGATGCTTTAATGGTGAAATTCGTAATATATGGTGGCGACATTAGTGCACCGTGGCGACTATAGTGTTATCTACGGTAAAACACACTATAAGAGGTTGTGGTGGTGGTGGTGTGGTGAGACAGCCAAGGTAAAGAAATATATCATCCACTTGGTCAGGTAATCATCGGAAGTAGTAGTAAGAATAAGAAGGAAATTAAGACAAAAATAGGTTGAATTACGTAGATCAGGTTAGGTTATTTCTTATATTCTTAGTTTATTCTCTTTATTCCCTTCCTTCTTTCATTCTCTGTTCTCTTCTCTTTACTCATTTGTTCTCTTTATTCCCTTCCTTCGTATAGATTGGTCAAGGGGTCAGATAGAATAGTCAAATAGAGAGGTCAAGGTCACTGGAGTACACCACGTGCTCCAGTCATAAAGAGCTTGGGAACCAGGAAGTAAAATACCGTTAGAGGTCAAGAGGTCAAATACAAAATACCGTTAGAGGTCAAGAGGTCAAATGGTCGCGTATGGCTCATCTACATCTACTAGTGTAAGTGTAAAAGCTGCATGAGTGTAGAAAGAAAGAATGAACAATAATGAAATGAAGAGATCAGTAAATCATGGTTACCTGTACAAACACGTGTACGTACGAACACATGTCCGTGAAGCACGACAGATGGGATGTATTGCGTCATGTTCCAGACAGTGTGTTGTGGTGTGTCAAGGTGTGTGTGTGTGTGGTGTGTGTGAGTGTGTCTGGTTCACGTACGCGACAGGTATCATCAGAAGCGGCAGGTATCGAGTTGCAAAGTGAAATATTTCGAAACAAGGTTCGTCGTTTCATTACCAAAGTGATACGCGTCCTGAACGAGTCCCAAAGGCATTTCTTGGTCTAAGTGTTTCATGTTTCGTTTCATAATGCTTCGTTTGAAATGAGACACCGAGGCCTTGTATTATATTTCTTTTTGTTGAATAGAGGATTTATTTTTTGGGGGGTGGGAGGGTGGGAGAGGACCTTGCTGTAATGTTGTAATGTTAACGTTTTCTTTTGTTTTTTACAGTAATTCTTCCATACATTTTTTTTTGGGCTTGACTTTTATGTTGTAATATATATTTTTTTTATTATTTCATTTGTTTTTTCCAGTATTAATAATTTATTCGACAAAAAAGTGTGATAGTTATGTTATATCGATTATTCATTATTCATAATTATCTTTTTACTATTTTGTTCTTCATGTTCTGGTTGTGTCTTATGCATCTCCTTCATCACCTTCTTCCTCCTCCCCTCTTTCTCCTCCCCTCCTCCTCCACCCCTAAACACTTAAGAGAACCATGAACATCTCCTTGCACCCCCACAAAACCCCAACCTACCCTCACCCTAAAACCCCACGCCCTTAACCCCACCTCTTAAAACCCCCCAGCCAAAGCCCAAGCCACTTAAAACCTCCATCTCCCCCCCAAAAAAAACTTCCTAAAACTCCCACTTCAAAACCCACCACTAAAACCCAACCCTAAAAAGTAAAAGCCCAACTCTCTAAATCTCCCACCCAAAAAACCCACCTTTTAAATCCCCCACCCCATAAACCCAACCCTAAAAAACCTCAGCCCTTAAAAAAACACCCTAAAACCCGCAACAACACCCACACCTCAACAACAATGGGTTAGGAGGCGGTGAGAGTGGCGGGAAACTTAATTAATAGCGAGAAAAAAAATAGAAGAAAGAAAAAAGCGAAAAATAAATAGAAAAATAGAAAAATAGCGCCAGTAGTGGCCAATAGAGACAGTGTACATTGGGCGCCTTACAATGCTTATGTTTGTTTATTCTTATTGTGATGTTTATAATGCACACGCCAGAAGGGGAGGAGGAAGGGGGAGGAAGGGGAAGGGAGAGAGGGGCGGGGGGAGGGGGGGGATGGTGTCAGGGGAGGGGGGGGCGGTGAGAAAGGGGAGATTAAGGTGTTCTTATTTTTATCTTTGAGAGAGAGAGAGAGAGAGAGAGAGAGAGAAAAGAGAGAGAGAAAAGGGGAGAGAGAGAGAGAGAGAGAGAGAGAGAGAGTCTGTATGTTTGTTAATCTATTTTTATCTTTTCATTTTTAACTCTAATCTTTTTAAATTTCAACCTTTAATCGTAGTTATCATAATTATTTCTAAGGAGCTTTTTTCTATATGCTTTTTAACACGATTTTAAGTTGCTGTATATTTCTTACCAGTAAGACGCCTTAATCGGCGAAGGACGAGCGAGCCCGTAGAAACCCGCCACATGCGGCGTCACCCGGATTGTGACCTGTTTGACATTGCTAGATGTGTAGTCTCAAACCACACACCAAATTTCAACTTAGTCAGTACATCCGTTTCTCAGCTATAGCAAGATAACGTTGTCTGACACCCCTCACGCGGCACGCGGCACGCGCCACGCGCCATGCTGACCCCTCACGTGAGACAAAACATGTCAAGTCAAATAGGGATTGAATGGGGCTATCAGATGGCGAAGACCGCTTGTCAATCGGAAGCGGGATTCCAAAAATATAAGCTCCTGAAAAGCGTGACGGTCGGTCGGGTCGGCTGCTTATCCCGGAAAAATCCGAGTGAGTCTCGCTGAGTTTGCTGCGACGTTTAAAGGAATATTAAGTGTTTTGTTGATGTCCCAGCGGTTTGTGCAGACCATACAAGCGTGGCAAGGTAAGGGAGGGTGAGGAGGAGGTGTGGACAGGGATGGATGTGATTATATGCACTCATAAGGCGGGGATAGGGAGGACTTGTGTAAGGGGAGGAAGAGAAGAGAGGAGTGGAGTTGGGGGTAGGTAGGAGAGTGGGGGGAGTTGGGGAGGGTAATATTATAGAGTCCTTTCCCGCCCTTATTAGTGGGCTTTTTTTCTCCATACCTTCACAGATCCCTTCAGATACCTCTCAAACGTAATTCTAAGAGGGTAGTGTGGGGGAGGTAGGAGAATGGGAGGGGTTAGGGGGAGGGTATGATGTAAGGGGAGGTAGGCGAGTGGGAGGGCGAGGATGGAGGGCGCAATGGCTGCTGTGTACGTACAGGGAAAGGGAATATCATGGGAAAGGGAATGTAAAAGAAAGCACAAACGTGATATTAATTTTGCTAGTAATGGCACTTAAGTATTACAATGTGTCAGTCTTTTATTGAAAACAAGAAATATGTATGTGTGGATGAGCGAGTGGATGGGTGAATGTTTATATTATGTCTTTGTGCTAAAAGTTGAAACATGTACGTATATTGGGGGCCCCCAAGGGGCCTTCAAAGATTTCGTAACGCCTAAGGGAGGGGGGAAGGGGGGTATGGGGAAGTGTTAAGGGGGTATGGGGGGGTATGGGGAAGTGTTATGAGTGTGACAGTGGGGGGGAGGGGGTTTTGGTGAAGGTATGAGTGGACAGTGGGGGGGGGGGGTATGGTGAAGTGTTAAGGGGGTAAGGGGGGGGTATGGTCAGTGTTATGACATTGGGGGTAAGGGGTATGGTGAAGTGTTAGAGGGGAGGGGTATGGTGAAGTGTAAGGGGGTAAGGGGGAGGGGGTATGTGAAGTGTTAAGAGGGATAAGGGGGGAAAGGGGTATGGTTGAAGTGTTATGAGTGACAGTGGGGGGGAGGGGTATGGTGAAGTGTATGAGTGTGACAGTTGGGGGGAGGGGGTATGGTGAAGTGTTAGAGTGGGGAAAGTGGGGGGGGGTATGGTGAAGTGTTAGAGTGTGACAGGGGGGGGGGGGGTAGGTGAAGTGTTAAGGGGGTAAGGGGGAGGGGGTATGGTGAAGTGTTAAGAGGGGTAAGGGGGGGAGGGGGTAGGTGAAGTGTTATGAGTGACAGTGGGGGGGAAGGGGTATGGTGAAGTGTTATGAGTGTGACAGTGGGGGGGGGGGGGATAGTGAATGTTATGAGGTGACAGTGGGGGGAGGTGTATGGTGAAGTGTAGGTGGGACAGTGGGGGGGGGGGGTGGTGAAGGCATGAGTGGGACAGTGGGGGGAGGGGTATGGGAAGTGTTAAGGGGGGTAAGGGGGGAGGGGGTAGTGAAGGTTAAGAGGGGTAAGGGGGGGAGGGGGTATGGTGAAGTGTTATAGTACAGTGGGGGAGGGGGTATGGGAAGTGTTGAGGTGACAGTGGGGGAGGGGTATGGTAAGGTTATGAGTTGACAGTGGGGGAGGGTATGGTGAAGTGTTATGAGGGACAGGGGGGAGGGGTATGGTGAAGTGCTATGAGTGGACGTGGGGGGGGGGGGTATGGTGAATGTTAGAGGGACAGTGGGGGAGGGGTATGGTGAGTGTTAAGGGGGTAGGGGGGGAGGGGAGCAGGAATGTGTTACGAACATTTCGCAATCCCTTTAATATAATTAATTTAAATGCGTAATTCTAGAGTCCTTTCCCGCCCTACTAGTGGGGTTTTTACCCCCCCAAACCCTTTACAGATCCGATACCTCCCCAAAGGTTATTTTTAGTAGGGGAAGGTAAAAAAAAAAAAAAAAAAAATACTACCAATCAAATAAACTCAATATAACCAAACCTAACCTAACTTGGTAAAATTCTAGTTCTTTCTCGCCCTTAGATCTCGATAGGAGGTTTATGGTTAGGTTAGGTTAGGTTAGGTTTATTGAGGTTAGTTAGTAATTTTTTTCTTCTTGTTTTGCCCTCCGCACTTATAATTAACGTTTAGAGGTATCTGAAGGGATCTGTGAAGGTCTGGGGGAAAAACCACTAATTAGGGGGGGGAAAGGACTCAGGAATTGTGCCATCATTTGTAGGTACTTAGGCAGACTTGTATTTTTTATTTGAAAAAAATGGAAACCTACAATTTGAGGGGGGAGTACTAGCTGGTGTTACGGGCTGTCTAGGGGGTTCTGGGAAAGTGTTACAAGGCGTGACCAAAGGGGGGGGGTACAGGCTGGTGTTCTCACTGTCTAGGGGTTGGATATGTTTACAAGGCGTGGGCAAGGGGGGGGAGTACTAGTGGTGTTTACGTCAGTCTAGGGGGTCTGGTATGTGTTACAAGGCGGACAAGGGGGGGGAGTAACAGCTGGTGTTACGTCATGTCTAGGGTTCTGGATTATGTGTTAAAGGCGTGACAAGGGGGGGAGTACTAGCTGGTGTTACGTCATGTCTAGGGGGTTGATATGTGTTATAGGGCGTGACAACGGGGGATTACTAGTGGTGTTACGTCACTTCTAGGGTTCTGGGGATATGGTGTTACAAGGCGTGACAAGGGGGGATACTAGCTGGTGTTACGTCCACTTGTCTAGGGGTTGGATATGGTTACAAGGGTTGGGCAAGGGGGAGTTACTAGCTGGTGTTACGTCACTGTTAGGGGTTCTGGGTATGGTTACAGGCGTGAAAGGGGGGGAAGTAAATAGCTGGTGGTTACGACTGTCTAGGGGGTCGGGTGATATGTGTTACAAGGGTGACAAAGGGGGGGAGTACTAGCTGGTGTTACGTCACTGTCTAGGGGTCTGGATATGTGTTACAAGGCGTGACAAGGGGGGGAGTACTAGCTGGTGTTTTCGTCACTTTTGTCTAGGGGTTCTGGATATGTGTTACAAGGCGTGACAAGGGGGGGAGTAACTAAGCTGGTGTTACGCACTGTCTAGGGGGTCTGGATATGTGTTACAAGGCGTGACAAGGGGGGAGTACTAGCTGGTGTTACGTCACTGTCTAGGGGGTCTGGATATGTGTTACAAGCGTGACAAGGGGGGGAGTACTAGCTGGTGTTACGTCACTGTCTAGGGGGTCTGGATATGTGTTACAAGGCGTGACAAGGGGGGGAGTAATAGCTGGTGTTACGTCACGTCTAGGGGGTCTGGATAGTGTTACAAGGCGTGACAAGGGGGGGAGAGGGGTAAAAACTGACCAGAAAAAGCGTGACGGGAATTTTTGAATGGCTCCTTAGTTTGAACGTGACGAGTTTGTGCTGGACAGTGTTACCAAGTTGTTGTTATGTTTGTTTTTCTGAATCAGATTGTTTGTGTTTTTTATTATTTGATTGTTTGTTTGTTTGTTCGTTAAGTTTGATTTATGATATTTGGATTATGCATTTTTTAACGTATGAATTCACTTTCGTTTAATTCAATGTTGTTCTGTGTATTATTTTATTCTTCATCATATAATCTCTTTTGCTATTCTTTTTTTTTTAGGTTTTGTTCACTTTGCTTTTTTTTTAGTAGTATGGTAATTATTTTAGGCATTGTAGACCTTTTTGTCTTGTCTTTCACGCGAAACGAATACATTTTATTTCCATTTGTTTTCATTTTTATTGATTCATTTGCGTCCGTGTCTGTGTTTATCTTTACTTTATTATTGTTGTTGTTAATTGTTATGGTTAAGTTTTCTTTCAATCTCAGGATTCGTTAACCTTTCTAAATTGCCATCGCACTAAATATATCATTGCTATCTGTTTCTTTAGCTTGTGCTGTGTTTGGGTCTCTTTCTCTCTCTCTCTCCTTCTTCTGGTCCTCTCTCTCTCTTTCCTCTCTCTCTCTCCTCTCCTCGTCTCTCTATTCTCTCTCCTTCTCTTATTTTCTCTCTCTCTTTTCCCTTCTTCTCTCTCTTTTCTCTCTTCTCTCTCTTCTCTTTGCTCTCTTCTCTCTCTCTCTCTTCTTCTCTCTCTCTCTCTCTACCTTCTCTCTCTCTCTCTCCTCTCTCTCTCTCTCTCTCTCTCTCTTCTCTTCTGTGTTGTTGCCTTTTTATACATATTAGTTCTTATTTTAGTTCTTATATATTTATATTTATTTAATTCTTATTTATTCATAATTATTTAGTTCTTATTTAGTTATTATTTATTTATAATTTATTTCTTATTTAGTTCTTATTTATTTATACTTATTTAGTTCTTATATTAGTTATATTATTTTAGTTTATTTCGTTCATCTCTTTTGCTGTGTTCATTTTGCATTATTTTAAATATATTCTAATTGTTCATTAGTTCTCCATTTAATAATAACAACGTGTATGTTTCCAGAGAATGTTGGCGGATTGGTTGGGAATTGACATCGAGGTTACGTGCCTCCGGGTTCGATCCTCCCTTGACCTACACCATCACGACCACTGTTCACTCCTGTTGTTATGCATGGAAATGTTATAAGGTGAGAGATGTTATTCTACGACTATTACTAACATTACTAATATTACCATTATATGTATGCTTCTAAAACTACCTTCACTACTACTACTGTCGTTCCCCATCACCTTAGTTATTTTCTTTCTCTTACTCTGGGAACCTAAGACAAATAAGCTGCAACTTTCATTCTATTATAAGTCTGTACTAAGTATTGCAAGAGTGCTGAATCCGTACACTAGTGGGGTTGAGACACGCAGCTATCTTATGCTTATTTATTTAACATATCATTATAGTAAAAACACTACACAGAAAACACTACACAAAAACACTACACCAAAACTCATTGTAAACACAACTTCAGCGAGACACTTCATCTTAACTAACTAACCCTTCATAAACACAGTCGGTTACAACTACCCGGTACATGTCTACACAAAACAAAATCACTTCATCACCAGTTCCTTCAAGACAATTCAAGACATAAAAACATTCAAGACATCAAACTAATTCAAGACATCAAAACCAACTTCAAGACACTTCAGTCACTACAGAAAATATATGTCACTTACCACGTTCCAGGTGAACAAGAGTATCGTTGTACGGAAGAGGACCTTCATCTTACAAGGTGGGAAAGGTACTGTGAGCTATGGAGCTCTGTAAATATCTGCTGTCTCTCCTCGTTACAACTGTCTTTTTATATCATGTCTTGAGGCAACTGTCCTCTACATATCGTTTCCTTATTTTACTATTTCCTTATTTCTATTTCCTTATTTCTAAAATGTTCATGCACTAAATGTTACGTTGTGTTTCGCTCCGACAACGTACTGCTCGCTAAAACTGTGTACCTTCTCTATTGTCCTTATTTATGGTAAGGCACTTTATTTAATGCCTTTCATGTTTCGTCTCACTAGGGAGGGATTACTATTCCTTCTTCATCGCCGTGTTTATCTTATAGAGCACGGCCTGACTTTTTCCCTTCATCTGTGTGCCCAACACTTCTGACATGAAACCTATACTCCCTTTGTTTCCAACCCCTTTTGTTCGCTAAGCTCTTCTTTCTTCCCTTCTTCCATTGTCTCCTCTCCCTCCTCGTTTTCCTCTCCTTCCTCAAATCTCCGGGCACGACACTACTACTACTACTACTAATATTACTACTACTACTACTACCACTTCTACTACCACTACTATTACTACTATTCCTCTTACTACTACTACTACTACTACTCTTACTATCATTTTACGATTTTTCTTTAATTATAATTATCATTGTTGCCTCTTGCTCTTCTTGCTCTTCCGTTACATATCTACGTGTTACTTAATATTTTATGTCATTAGTACCAGTTCCTTAGTCTTTTCCTTCTGTATATCTTCCTCTGTTTGTATTTCTTCCTTGTCTTGTCTTCCACCGCCCCCCCTCTCCCCCACCAACCCGGTTTAGGCTAAAGAAAAGCAAGAAAAAAAGGAAGTTAACAGTACGGAAAAATAATATAAATCAATAAAGTGTTGAAAAAAAATTGTAACGATAATGAAAAAAAGAAATAATAATTGAATCTCACTGTCAGTATACAAATAAAAATAACAAATTAATATATATATAATATATAATATAATATATATATATATATATATATATATATATATATATATATAGATGAGAGAGATGAAGAAGAGAGAGAGAGAGAGAGAGAGAGAGAGAGAGAAGAGAGAGAGAGAAAGAGAGAGAGAGGAGAGAAGAGAGAGAGAGAGAAGAAGAGAAATGAAGAGAGAGAGAGAAGAGAGAGAGAGGAGAGAGAGACGAGAGAGAGTGAAGAAAGACGAGAAAGGGGAGAGAAGAGAGAGAGAGAGAGAGAGAGAGAGAGAGAGAGAGAGCAGGTAGAGAGAGAGGAAGAGAGAAGAGTATGAGTAGAGAGACAAGAGAGGATGAGAGAGAGGAGCGAGAGAGATAGAGGAGGAGAGAGGAGGAGAGAGAATGAGAGAAGAGATGGAGAAGAGAGAGAGAGA